>JAQZBX010111063.1:0-10317 GCA_029593785.1 Cabassous unicinctus
TTTTTTTTTTTTTTTTTTTTTTTTTTTTTTTTTTTAGGTACTGTGGGATGGGGATTGAACCCATGGCCTCCTATGTGAGAATCCAGTTCTTGACCCTTGACCAAAAATGGCTTCCCTGGTTTGGATTTCTCATTTGTTTTGCTTGTTTTTCATTTTTGTTTTTTCAGGAGGCCCTGGGAACCAAACCTGGGACCTCCCATGTGGGAGGCAGGAGCTCAACACCTTGAGCCACATCTGCTTCCAGATCAAGTTTTTTTAGTGTATCATGAGTATTAACTATGTCTTCTTTTCCTTATTGGTCTTCTGTCTGTAGGCTGTAAATATTTTTGATAGTGGTGTATTAAGATATCTTATTATTAATATAGATATATTTATTTCTCCCTTCATATCCTTCAATTATTTAACTTTATTTTTTAAAAAGATTTAGATCACCTAGAGTTACTAGTAATTTATTGCCAAGGTCACAATCAAAGCCTGGAATGATGTTACTGATGATCAGAACTGAGAATATTGGTCTGAAAGATGCTGTCAGTGCATCAATCCCTATATTACCATTAGTGTAAAGGATCTGAATAGCATAGATTTAACTTCTTTGCAAGATACTCCTGTAGCTTCAAGAAAATAAGATACATACGTTCATTTTAATGTGGACATTGAACTCCAGAAGAATATTGAAAAATTAACCAAAGGTGGAGAACTTTGCATTCAAACACTATAACCCTAAGAAAAGATTTACCAGCACCTAGTGTTTTGCTTTCATGGAGATGGAGGAAATTAAACCTGGGACAAATGTAATAGAACTATATAAGAAACCCACTGACTTTAAAAGAAAGAACTTGCAGTTATTGACAAGGAAACCAATTTATCTTCATCTACATCAAACTTTGCTCAAGGAATGGCCCTGAAATAGAAGCCCGGAACTTCTGTGCAATTTACCACTCAGTAGTACCATCATAGCTCTGCATAACACATTCACCCTTCAAGAAGCAGGAAGCAGTCTGTACCCATGCCAGTAGGCTAGAATAAGTCTGACGCACAGATGTTCCACAGAATTTCAAGTCCATCACATCAGTGACATAAAAGACTCTTTTGGAATGGGTTTAATATAGATTTTGAGACATGTTTTTACTCTTGTATTAATTATGCAATTAATTGTCTATTTCCTAATTTTCCACTATACTTAATCTGCCTCCTGTAACACTGCTGTTGTGGGTAGGACATGCTCATCTTCTAACTCAATACAGCAATAAGAATGTCCTAGAGTTTACACATCTGCTCACTTCTGCTCCAGTATGTCTATTTGGTTTTTGAGGTAACTTCAAATTTGTTTTGATGACTATGTTGTTTTTTGAAAACTGAGCATATTTTTAGTCATGTTGAATACCTGTTCTACATCACGTTGCTTTTCTTTTCAATGATGATTCAGAGGTTAAAGTTGGAAACCTCTCAGAATAGTTAAAAATTTTATGAGTATTCAGCTACTATAAAATAGCTGACAGATGGTTTTATAGTGTCTACTAAATCGTGTAATCTAAAATTAATGAGTCATATGCTTACAGGATACTGCAGGAGTTCCTGCTGTTTTTCTGACAACTGATTGTGAAACCTTAATATCTGCATACCTCTTCTTATAGTGATGAGAATGCACATCAGGAAAAATTATCTTGTTTTCTTTCTTTATATAAGTAGACAGGATTGCCATTTATTTCCTATTTAGATATATTGGCATTCATCCTTGCAAAAACATGCATGTCATTAACTTATTATAATTTGAGTGTTTGCATTACTTTCAACTGAATAATGGAGCATAAGTAAAATTTTCATAGTGTAAATGAGGTGGATATTTCATTCACAGAACTTTGATTCATTGTGGGCTTTTTGTGGGCTAGATGTAAAACACACATATTTCAATATTCACTGTTTTAAATGAACAATGCTAGCATGTGGGTAAAGCAATGTTACTACTTGGCTTTCTTTAAAACTTGTGATATTCTTGTCATACAATTCAATATGTTTGCTTTTTAAATTATGTAACCAGAGTAAGATGTTTTACCACTTACATTTCAAGAGATCTAGTCTTTACTTTCAGCTTTCTATTAGGTCAATTCTGTTTACTAGATAAATGTTAATAAAAACTATATGATGCAAATATTCTCACTGTCCTGATTTTGTGATAATCAGGGCAGGCTAAACATTCGCTATATTAGAAACCATGCATGTGTCCCCAGACCTAGTTTTTCTCCCTAGGTCTGGTTTTTAGAATGTTGGTGATAAACTAAGCCTGATTTAAATATGACCATCCTGTATGGGAAGTGACTGTAACTCTAAGTATCTTTGGTCAACCTTAAGAGATGTAGCATGGGGGTAGATGTGGCTCAAATAGCTGGGCGTCCGTCTCCCATATGGAGGCACCTGGGCTTCATCCCTGGGACCTCCTGGTAAAAATTTTAAAATAAGAAAAATATAGAAGGCACTGTCAGGCCCTGCAAGTGGGTGCGCCCCCAAGACCCCGTGTGCGGGTGCGCCATCAGGCCCTGCCGAGCCATGCAGCAAGATGATGATGTAACAGGAGAGTGACATAAGGGAAAGCCAAGACTAGATGCACCGAAAAACCAGGAACTAAGGTGGCACAGGCGAGAGGGCACCTGTCTCCAACACTGGAGGTTCCAAGGATCGAATCCCAGTGAAGACAGGAGGAGAAGGATGAGAAGGGTGGGCAGGAAACAGACATAGAGAATTGCCCAGCAAATGGACACAAAACAGCAAAAATGGGGGGAGGAAGGTAAACATGGATAAAAGTAATTAAATAAATAAGTAAATCTTAAAAAAATAAAGAAAGAAAGAAAAAAACTATATGAGCCTGAAAGAATATTTAAGCAAATCTAAAAAAAAATGATTCCCTGTTTTTAACCTTTTCAGCTGGAAACCTAAAGTTGACATATATTGAGATGGGTAAGATTTTGGGGAGAGACTTTTTATTTTATTTTTTATTTCAGGTAAACATGGTTGGTTAATTGCAATAATAAGTGATAAGGGACTAACTTATTGTTCATTCTTCATTTGTTTAAACAGGCTTTTGGCTAGCAGTTAGGGGGCAATACTTGTTTGTTTTGCTAAAGATGGCAAACAGTGGATTAAGGTAGACTCAGATATGATGCCCATCAGCCAATTACAAAAGACACACAACTTGCTCAACTTGAGAATTTACTAAGAAGTACTTGCAAAAATTTCTGGATGGAAGTTTCATTTTTTTAGTAAATATGATTATGAATTTGACTTTAAAAACTTCAAAGCCAAGGCAAATCCCAGTTTACTGAGTAAATTAGAGAAATCCAAGATGTATTTAAAAGCACATACTGTGGAATTCCAGTGTTAGGTTATGGCCAAAAAGCCACAGCAACCACTGAAATTATGTCCTCTATTGAAGTAGATTAAATTATGTTATTTTTGTCAATGATTCTTCCCTATCTCATTTCCAGAAATTTTCTTTTCCTTTTTACAAAAAGAAAGTCATTTTATTTTCCTCCATCAACAGAAAATTCCTTCAGCCTTTCCAGTCATCTCTACTCCACCTATGATTGCTGTCAATCTAGTTTTAAAATAATATAAATTGTAAAATTATTTATGCAAATACCAGTTAGCCAAACCTAGCCCATTGATCAACCCCTCTGGTTTGTCTTGAATTTTAAGGGGTAACTATTTTAAGCTGGAATATCCATTCACATTGCAGCTAATGTCACAACAGCATCCAAAGAGAAGTTTCTCAGAACATAAATGTCAAATAATTTGTCCAGGTTCTCTCAGATGACTGTGACTTTTAGGGAAGAAAGAGGTAGAGAATTACATCAAACATTCTTATTCTAAGACAGAAAACCAGGGTATTTTTAAGAAAAAATAAAGCAGCCATCAATATGTGATCATCTCTAGATTTAGATAGTCCCATCTAACCCAGTCCAGGAAAAGAATGCCATCCATCAATCTGATTCAGCTTAAATATATGGTGTTTTTAAGATCTCAATTTCAGCACAGTCTCCCAAACCATTACAACATGGAGCCAGAGAGTAATCATATATTTTTACTTATATTTTTAGGACATTTTTCATACTTAAGAAGAAACAAATATTACCATGACTAAATGAACTTTATTATTCTACAAATGTGATTATTTTATAAATAAAATAATACACATGGGTAATTCTACAATAGATATTTTTAACATTTTCAATCTTTTCCAGTCTTGTTCCAAAAAAAATGGTGTAATTTCCATCAGATTTTGTAAGATACACAATGTTTCTGGCAGACATAATTTAGGATTCACAGTAGTTTCTGTAATGTACATATAATACCAACATTAAAATCACTTGAGTAAGGAAAATTTATTGAATTTAGTGATCAAATGTTAAATATTTGAATTTTAGGTATCTAAAGTGAACCATTGTGTGAGCTTTAAAATTTTACTTAATTTTATATACTCCATTTAACATATTCCATAATGTTTCATACAAAGGATATTACTCTCAATTCTTTCATACCACATGTAAACTCTGCTATAAACAATAAAATTAAGGCAAAAATTATCAAGCATGTACAATTATTACTTGATTTCATTGGTAAAGTGCGTATGGATTTTTCTACACTGTAAATCTAAGTAACAGATATTAGATCAAAAACAACTTTGAATAGCTCTGGAAAATATTTAAAGATGCACATTGATATGTTGATGAGTTTTGCAAAATGTACTTGGTTCCAAACCCTCACATCTCAAAGTTTTTAAAGCCTCTAACTTTTGAGATAAAGCGACATATGGTAATGCTATTTTTTAATAATTTTATTAGAGTAATTATGAACTTCAAAAACAATCATGCAAATGTGTAGAATTCCCACAAGACACCCATTCAACAACACATTAAATTGCTGTGGAACATTTGTTACAAATTATATGATAACATCATTAGACTATTACCACTAATTATGGTCTATAGCTCACATTTGGTGTATTTTTCCATCCCTATTATTAACACAGTACTTCTTTGACTGTAAATGTCAAATGAAAGGTAGCTAGAGAATAATGTAGGGACTGAATAATATCATGAACCAAGAAGTGGATGAGAATTGTGGTTAATAGCACAAATACAAGAATGTTCATCTATGGACTAGAACAAATGTACATTACTATTACAAGATGGTCAGACTATGGAGATGCATGGGAAAAATACAACTAATATAATCTATGGACTATAGTTAAAAGCAATATTATAATATTATTCCATCAATGTCAAAGAAGTACTGTATTTATAATAGGGTAGTGCTATTTTTATTAAGCATTCAAAATGAATAACAGCTCAATGAAAGTCCAGAGAAGAAAAGAAGAGTATATCCTTGAATACCATAAGAACACTTCAATAGTGATAGGATCTCTGCACTTAATTGTTAAAAAAGGACAGAATGGGGATATAAGGAAGAGAGAATATATTGAATGCTAGATAATAAATAGGAAATGCAGAGAATAAGTGTGAAAAGCAGACCAGTGACTAATTTTTAGGAAGTAAAAAAATGCCCAAAGTTGGGGAATATTATGGAGAAAATTGCACATTATTACTGACTTTAAATAGTGTATTGCATAGACAGTGATCCTAAGGGAAACTTATGAATTTCTAAAGGTGATAGGATGAGAAAATCATGTGATAATGATGAATAACCCACATTCAGACATAATAGCTCTCTATTCTCACTGAATGCAATTGATGAGCTTCAAGAAAAGGCAGAAACTAATTTCAGTGATTTTAACCTGAATATCAAGGAAAAAATGATACAAACAAAAATACAACATATATGATATTAATAATAAAATTATTCTATTAGCATATGTGTTAGAAGATAATTTCAGTTTTGATTTTATTAACGTTCAGATCATAGTAATTCAAGTGAATTAAATACTGAAGATCAGAGAAACATAAAATATATGCTCTACTTGGAGGAACAGAGGAAAAGAGAATGGATGTCATCACAGGAAAAGGAGAAAAGTGGGGAAATATAGAGTAAGGGGAAACTAAATTTCAAAAGGAGGAAGAATGCAATGATATTCTTGCATTAGAAGGCATATGTACATAAGCAGGAAAGGAATGAAGAAAGAGAAAGAGGAATATCCACAGACAGGATGATATAGGTATGGAAATAGATTTAAGCAGATATTGAAAAAATGATATAGAAAATACAGTTGCCATAAGTAATAAACATAAATACAGTTATAAATATGGTTATAAGCTATAACTATGAATATAGGCATAGATAACATGATCACAGAGCCAAATTTATCAGACAGGTCCAAATTATAACACATATACCAGTGAAAATATTAACAGTTCTCTGTCTTACTCACAAAAATATCAATTTTTGGATGATAATTTCTTATGATCCCAATGTATAGAGATAGATAGATATATATGCATAGACATAACTCTAGATATGTGGGTGAACACAAATGTGTATAAATTTCTAACACACATAGCTATATCTAGATACAGCTATTTTTCTATGAATTATTCCAATTCTTCATATGAATTTAATCTAAGTAGCTTGCTAAATAGGAAATTTTGTCAATATTATGAGAGCTGTAATCATGTTTTATTATATAAAATCTTTCTGAGTGCTTAACAGTCTTAAGCTGTAAATAATGGGGTTTAACATTGTGATTATAAGCCCATACAGCACTGAGATGAGCTTGTCTCTGCCTGGGGAATGTTTACTAGAGGAGGGACGCATATAGTTAAATAGCATTGTGCCATAAATCAGACCCACTACAATGAGATGAGAAGCGCATGTGGAGAAAGCTTTGCGCTTCCCTTCAGCCGATTGGATTTTCAGGATGGTTGATATGATGTAGATATAAGAAATAAAATGTGATCAGAAAGGCACTGATCCCCAATGCACCTCCTTCCGCTAAAACAAGCATCTCCGCCACATATGTGGAAGAACAGGAAAGGGCCACCACCGGCGGGATGACACAATAATACTGGTTAACCTGGTTAGACTTACATAAAGACAGGAGGAACATGAGCACCGTCTGTAGAAAGGAATTAAGAAACCCCGTTGCCTAGGTTCCAATCAGCTGGGCACAATGCGTCTTAGAAATGATGAGGGTATAAGGAAGGGGGAAACAGATGGCCACATACAGGTCATAAGCCATGACAGCCAGAAGGAGGACCTCGGTCCCTGCCAGGGCCACCAGAAAATATAGCTGCAAAGCACACCCAACAAAAGAAATGTTTTTCTTCTCAGTCAGAAGGTTCTCAAGCATCTTTGGAACAGTAGCTGATGGGCAGAACATGTCTAAGAGGGACAAATTTGCCAATAAGCAATACATGGGTGTGAACAGCTTCTTCTCATTTCCAATGGCCAGAAGAATGGTGCAGTTTCCCACCAAGGTGACCTGATAGATGAGAGCAAAAAACACAAAAAGAGGATAGTGCAATTCTGGGAGTTGAGAGAGCCCTATAAGAATAAACTCACGGTAGTGAGATTGTAGATGTTCGTCTCTTCTCTATACACAGGTCTTTCTGGAACAAATGAAACCAACATGCAAAGATTAGAATCATAAACTTAGGAGCCTAGTGACAATCAGCAATTGGAAAATATCTGCCCTTGGTTTTTGGAAGCATTGTTGATCCTTCAGGAGCATTTGGGGTTTCACAATTTAGTGAAATCTGATGGAGCACTCCCCTCCACATCTACTTAGACATATCTTTTTCTGCATTGTACTATCTTAAGTTTTACAATTCATGCCCTCACTCAGTACTAACTATATGTTAGAAAATCAACGTTATTTTTGACATACAAATTTTCGTGACTGTTAGCAGCTAGCTTGGACATAATGGAAGTACATGAATAATTTTTCAGTGTAAGAATGAATGAATTGAGTGCTACGTGGTCTAACAAAATGTTCTTATTAGAAAGGAATAAATATGAGAATGCTTCTAGAACTTCAAAAATCATAATATTATAATATGAAATTTAACTTCTTTTCTTCTCAAGGATTATACCTTAATACAAATTAAATTTCAGCTTTAGAATATAAATAAAACTGTTGCTAATGTTTTCATGTGACTTCAACATGAAACAAATATATTTTCATAATTATTCAATATATTTTCCCCTTAAGATTTAAATATTTGCCCATATGGGGTTTCAAATTTATATATGCTAACACACATTGATCTTATTTACCACTGTTTAATTTTTTAATTTCATTTCAATATACCAAAATAGCCCAAATCATCATGTTTTTAATAATTTATAAAAATATTTTAGTTTAATTGAAGGTCTGCAAATGGATATTTAATTACATTTTTTTCAGTCACTTTAGAAAGTGATATCTTTTGATTAAAAAAACCTCACATGTACTTGGTAGAATATTTAAAATGAAAATATGTTTAGAAAATAAAATTCAAAAGATAGCATCTGTGGTCCCCCTACACTAACTACCACCACTCAATTCTTTTACCTGGTAGAAATTCTTAATGATTTCTTGGCTCAGATAAAATGTGCAGCTTAAGTATTGCAATGTATACATAATATTCTTTCTGCCCCTTTTCCATTCTCTTCATCTGGGACACTGAGTGTGCGAGTGTTTGTGCATTTCATATTGTCATTTAATTCCCTGAGACTCTGCTTCATTTTTTCCTTTCTCTTCTCTTTCTATTCTCCTGTCTTTTCCAATTTAGATGTTCTGTCTTCAAAATCACTAATTCTGTCTTGAACAATTCAAATCTGCTCTTATGTGCCTCTAAAGTATTTTCAATCTCACCCATCATGCTTTTCATTCCCATAAGGGAATATTATTTTTCTTTGCAGCCTTTCAAATTTTTCTTTATGCTCACCCAGTGTCTTCTTAATACTTTTTATTTCTTTAATCATATTTTCTTTAAATTCTTTGAAGTGATTTAGGAGAGTTGTGTGATTATCCCTGATTAATTGTCTTAAATCCTGTGTCTCTTCAGGATATTTGGTTAGGTCCTTTGGCTGGGCTATCTCTTTGTGTTTCCTAGTATGGCTTGCAATTTTTTGCTGATATCTAGACATATGACTATGTTAATGAATTGTCTCTTAATGCCGATTTCTCTCTCTTGCCTATTGTTTTTTCCCACACAGGCTTTTTTTGATATTTGGTTCAACTGATTCTAAGTCTTAAAAATTGTCCCACTTAAGTTATCAGAATCGGACCAGGGACTCATAGTGGGGCACAGATTTTCTACCAGGGATTGGAATACAGAGCGAACCAAGAATAGTTTTTGTCAATGCAATTTCCAGACAGACCAGCAGATGGCTCTCATTAGTGCTCCTTTCCACGGAGGTGTTTCAGTCTGGGCTTTCCTGTGTTCTTGTGTTGAATCTCCAGAGCAGAGATTCAAAGAAGGCTCTGCTGGCTGAATTCACTGAAGAAAATGCCCCTGACTCTCCCTCTCTTTCCCCTGAAACAGCTGACCATGAGTAAGATGTCTGTGCTCATCTTAGTCGAATGCAGTGAGCCAGGTTTTTATCACAGCTTAATATCTTGGGGGTGAGGGAGGGTATACATTCCTGGTCACCTCGGGAGTTTGGTAACTCAATTTTGTTGTTTCAACTTCTTCATCTCTCTCTCCTTCATTCTCCTGGCAGTTGTGAAACACTGTCCTGGTCTGTGGACCACCTAAGAAGTCCCTTGCACATCTTTTTGCTCTTTCTCCTTTGTATGTGAGAGCATTGAGCTCTGCCTTTTAGCCTGATACCATCTTCCACCATTCAGAAATGGTGTTTTTACAACACCTTACATCCAAATGAGAGGGATTTCAATTATATTTTAACATACACCCCTTAACTGTATTGTCTAACAGTGCATTTATTATCTATGAGCTTGTGAAATTCTATAAATTGATTTTCTTTTAAATCACAGATGCTTAAAACTATATTTTGAGAATTCAGTTCGTAACAGTTTTTCTAATTCCAATTAAATATCAATAACATACCTCAAAGTACATTTCTTTATATCCCTATTCTATATTATAACTTTTATTTCCCATAGTGAAAATTCTGTTTTCTCAAAAATTTCAATATAATTAATAATTTTCTATAGTTTATGATAAATACTAATTTTTTCATAGCTACACTAGTGCTACTACCATTCTGAAAACAATGTGCAAATCATTTTGCAGTCATTTTTTTTTTTTTGGTCACTAATTTTAGATGCTTAGATAATGTACCTGCAAGTTATTGGCATTAATTCTTTTTTTCCTTCATGACCACAATAGGAATTTGATGTACAATTAGTTTGATTTTCCATTT
>JAQZBX010111064.1:0-10322 GCA_029593785.1 Cabassous unicinctus
AGTATTATTCTTTATTGCATAATTTCTATTTTCTCTCTGGGAGCTTTCATTATATTTTGGTTTTCCTTTAAACATATTTAATTAATAACAATTCATGCAAGTGAGTATTTATTTTTATTACTCATAATTGGAAGTAAATGATTTTTAAATCCCAAAACTGTCTTTCACCATTTCTAGAAAATTCAAAGCCATTATCTCAAAAAAATTCCCCTACCCAATTATCACTAGTCATTTCTTTTAATATTAAATGTAGGTAAGACCATCTCACTCAGTATCCTATGCTTCACAATCTCTTTTCATACATTTATCTCTTTATGTCTATGCTAAATTTGGAATATTTTTTTCATGTTGATTTTTCAGTTTGCTAATTCTCTCCAGCTGTGTCTAACCTATTATAGTTTTAATTCCATACATATGTGCATATTTGATATACACAGACACACACACATATATATATATAATTTTCTCAATTATAAATCTTTCTTATGAAGTTTTCAATATTTCATCACAGAAATAAAATCCATTAAAAATTTAAATCAAAATTTTTATTTTGATAGTAATTTCTGTACCTTCAGAAAACTGTACAGCATACCAAACTTCCCATTCTGCATAATTTGTTCTAATAAATATGTCTTCAAATCCATATCACCATGTTTTGAAAATTCCAAAAACATTTGCTAGCAAAAGAATTTGTTTCATTTGTCTCCATATATTTGTGTGTGTGTTACTTCAGCCATTTTTTTTTTACTGTGGCAAAAAGAACAAACGGCTCTCATGAGGCTGACTGAGTTGAAAATCTTGAAAGAACTAGATATAGTGAAATTTTGTAATATGCAAGACTGAGTATCCTAAGTCTTAAAATCCTCAAAGAAATATTGAGGATTTTCTTCATGTTTTGAATGCTTATATGTGATCATTCTGCAGATTGTCATTGCTTACTATTATTATATTAGCTAATATTTTCAATGCACAATATAAATTTAGAGGCAGGTTCCTTATTAATAACAATGGATATAAAACCTTATTTCTAATAGCCTTCTTGAAAATTTTAATAAATTGTTGACTCTGTCAGATTTTACTAAATACAGATGTGGCTGAATGAAAGCTTGTTTTAGTTTCCTATAGCTCCTGTAACAAATTACCACAGACTTGGTGGTTTAAATGTGAGAGAAATGTGAGATAAGTTATTCTCTCACATTTTGAAAGCCTGAAATCCAAAATCTGCATCACTGCTCTTTTCAAGCTATCAGCAGGGTCATCATCCCTCCAAAGGTTCAAAGGAAGAATCTATTCTTGCCTCTTCCAGCTTCTGGTGACTGTCAGCATTCCTTGTCTTAACTCCAGTTTTCAAGGCCAACATTTTCAGTCTCTCGCTGCTCTGTCTTTACATAACCTTCTCCTCCATGCATGGTCAAATCCTACTCTCCATCCCTGTTATATGTTATCCTTCAGATAATCCTGGATAATTTCCCCATCTCAGTATCCTACACTTAATCATATCCACAAGGATTTGACCTTATAAAGTATCATCCATAGGTTCCAGAGATTAGAATATGAATAACTTTTGGGAAGTCACTTCCAGCCTACCACAGAGTTCATATTAGACAGAGTACTGTCAGTTTTGCTGGTGCTAATATCAAAGTTTTAAATATTAGCAAAGGTTAATTTCTTTCTTTTCAGACAAAAAGAAAACAGTAACTGCAATGCAAATGCATGGCTTACATCTGTTTTGAACATATTGCACATACCAGGAAGATTTTTACAAGAATGTTTTCTGTGTAAATGAAGAAAGAGTGAATAAATAATTACAGATTGTGCATATTTTATTAATAGCTTTAATAATTTAATTTTGCATGTAATAGGAGGTACATTAAATATGCACCATTATATACTATTACATATTGCATTTTGTAAAATGGTAAGTTTATTTAAAAGACCTTGGGAATCAAAAAATTTGTTGTTTTATCTATTCTACATTGTACTTTCACTTAATCTCTATCATATAAAATATTATAATATTTATATAAAGTTTTCCTCAAAGTCACATTTTCATTTTGGTTGAATTTTTAATTCTTATAATGATTAATATTTATTCTACTTAGCTGTTGTATTTGATCTTTTAAAGTTCATATTTCAAAACATTTCAGGTACTTTTGAAGCTAGTATAGAGAAGAACAAAAAGCAAGTGAAAATAGCTTTCTTTTTCATTTTGATTTTACAGTAGCAGATCTAGTAACTTTTCACTTTTGATCTTTGTAGGCTTCAATCCAGTATATAGATGGGAGAAAAATAGTATCTTTTATTTCCTTTGATATAACCAAGTTAAGCCTTATCTGTTGTTGAATATACACTTACCAGAACTAAGTTCTAGTCTAAAATATCCATAGATCTCTGTTCCTTAATGCACATTTGGTTATTGAAATGAACAAATATTTCCTAGTGAAACACACTGAAGACTTAAAATTACTAGAGTGATGAGATAAATAGCACTTTATTTAAGTAAATAACAAGGTAGTGGGGAAAAGTCCATGAACTTTAGTTTTAAAAATATGAATGCACTAATTTAAATGTATATAAATAGGCCTACAAAGAAAACTATGCATTATTATCCTCAGTTCATGTTTTTAAATATATTTTTATACAGAAGTTGTGAGCTTTCAAAACAATCATGCATAACATGCAGAATTCCCACACATCACCCCTCCAACAATACCTTGCATTGTTCTGGAACATTTGTTATAGATTATGAAAGAACATCATCAAAATATTACTACAAATTACGGTCCATACCTTACATTTGGTGTATTTTTCCATATACCTCCCCTATTAGTAACACATGTATTAGTATTAAACATTTATTATAGATCATGAGAGAACATGCTATTTGTACTGTTTACCAGAGTATATCATCCACCACATGGTTCACGTGTCATACAGTCCCATGCCTTGTACAGTCCATCCAACGTGTACACTCAATGGCTCTCAGTTTCATCACAGAATTGTGCAGTAATCATCTCAGTACATTTTTGAATGTTTTCCTTAATCCAAATGAAAAAATAAACATACCCCCTATTATTGACCCTTAGTATTGATATAGTACCTTCTTTGATGCTGATGCAATAATATTCCAAAATTGATGTTAACTACAGTCCATAAATTACATTAATTGTACTTTCCCATGTATCACCATTTTTTTTTACCAACTTGTAATAGTGAGAGACATACATTTGTTGTGGTTCATAGAAGAATATTATTTGCACTATTAACCAACATCCTCATCCAACACCCTAAGTTCACTATTTGTACAGTCCCTAGATTATTCTCTAGCTTTCTTTCAGTTGACATTTACATCCCTAGACTACCCTTTTCAGCCACAATCACATTTATAAGTCAGCTGTGTTAGTTATACTCACTGTGAAAAAATATAATATTAGAGGATTTATAATATGAGTTATAGAGAAGATGCCAAATAAAATCAATGAATCATTCCTTTCAATTCACATTTAAATAAATGTGAATGGCTTCAGAGGCATGCTTTAGCAGCCTCTAACGCTTGGATTTTCCTGGGCACTAAATTTCTGTGAGTAGCAAATTGGATGCAAAATTTCCAGAATAATAGTCTCTTGGACTTGCTAGTATAATGTCATAATAGTGCAGCAAAGGGAATACTTTTTATTGTTATTCTTTTTATATTATTTTAAAATATCCATTGACCTTGCAAAATTAACACTTTATGAAATCATTTATGAAACTTGAATTTGAGTATAAAAATAAGGAAAAACAAACGCTTTAGTTGCTGGGGAATAATGTGTCATAAGCAAAAGACAGATTTTA
Source organism: Cabassous unicinctus (assembly GCA_029593785.1). Taxonomy (NCBI): domain Eukaryota; kingdom Metazoa; phylum Chordata; class Mammalia; order Cingulata; family Chlamyphoridae; genus Cabassous; species Cabassous unicinctus. The sequence continues at coordinate 3,835 of JAQZBX010111064.1, forward strand.
GTTTATTTTTTTCCTTATGCCAAACATTTGAGTTATGAATAACTTCAGGGGAATCCTATTCTGAGTGCACCTTAAGTTTATTATTTAAGATTAAAAAAAGGAAGAGCAAAATTAATAATATTTTTAAGTATTCAAGACATTTAGTTTATATTATTTCTAAACTTCAATTATTATAATTCAAAAGTTAGCTTTTGCATCCTATAGCTCTTTAATTAAAAATTAGTTGCTTTATCATGAATTCGATGTCTGGAAGAAAAAAAATACTTATTTTTGTTAATCACTCCCTCTTCCTTATACATTTTCTTCAGTTTACTCCCATGATACCACATTCCTTTGCTTTTACTATAACCTATTTAGTCATTCATTCAAAGTCTCTTTTACTCATTGACACTTTTCTCTTCACCTCTTAATACTGATGTGACCTAGAACACACTTCTTGTACATCTTCATTTGCCCCTTTATCTATATTTGTTGCTTGCTGATGTATTTGACCCCATCTCTAATTGGATGCTAAATTTGAGATACCAATCTTACATTCCACCATGCAATCCACTTAACCTGCATCCTTTTTCATCTCAGATTATGGCAGTTCCAACCTGCCAAGTACTCAGGCCAATAAACATGGAATCATTCTTGATGTCATCATCATTCTTTTATACTACATAAGCAATCTTCCAGCAAACTATCGAGAATCCAGTCATGTCTCACTGCCTGCATCTCTTTAACTGGTCCAGTTCAAAATCTTTTCTCACCTGGATTCTCACTCTTCAAGTATCTCTTTCTTATACATCAAAATAATTCATTTAAAATATCAGCTTTCTCATATCCATTGTCTGCTCAAACTTAGAGTGGCTCTTCTTACTCAGTAAAAATCAAAGTCCTTTTACAGTGGTAAAAAAATTTCTATGTCTTCTGCCTTTTCCCAATAATTCTTTGTTCTTTCCTCATGGTCTTCCTGGCCACACCCCTCTTCAGCCACTCTACCTTCCATGGAGTTTCTCTAGAATATAAGGGAAGTGTCAGCCTTAGGAACTTGATCTTTTGGTCTCTGTCTGGAATACTGTTACCCAAGATAATTGTTTAAACTATTTCTCCCAGTTCTTTAAAATCAGTTTATTACTTGATATCTTCCAAGGAGGCTTAACTTGAAAAATGCTTTTATGATGAAACCTGATTCTTGCTCTTCTCTTCCAAACAGGAACTCCCTTTTCCCTTTATTCTGGTCTATTCATATATTTTTACATACCACTTATGACTTTACAACAAATTATAGAAATTATATATTTATTAATTATTACTTATCTCCTCTTCAATAATATAAGCCACTAAAAGTCAGAATACACCAGTATCTTAAGTATAAACAAATTTTGTAAAAAATCTGAAAATAACAATGTTGTGCACAGAGAAACTGGAATGTTTTTACATTGCTTGTGGGGATGCAAAATAGTTCAGCCTCTGTAGAAAACTGAGAACAGTGACTGATACATAGCAGGTACTCAATTAATAACTTGGTTGAATATTATAAAATAAGGTATGAGTAAACATTGCAAAATGCATTGATACTAAAATTAAAAACAATGATTTGATTTAATAAACTGAACATATACCTCAAAATTTTACTCATTGACAATTTACATATCAAATGGTATATATTTGTGCTAATCAAGATAAATATTTTTATTTCAAATAAAGCTTTATATTGAGGTGAAATTCACATAATAAAATTAACAATGTAAAAGTGAACAAATTAATGCACTGGCATTTAGCATTTTCACAATGTTGAATAAACATTTATAGTTTTAAAATATTTTTATCACCCCAATAGGAAACCCAGTACCTATTAAGCAATTACTCCCTAGTGTTCTCTTTCTCTAGCCACTGGCAACCACAATCTACACCTTTTCTCTATCAATTTATCTATTCTGGGTATTTCTATTTAAGGTATCACTTTTTATGACTACATGTAGCCTGTCATATGTATATACTAAAATGTTTTTATGTATTCATTCATTGATGGACATTTAAGCTGTTTCTACCTTTTGGACATTATGAATGGTGCTACTTTGAATATTGCCATATAAGTATATGATTGAGTACCAGTTTCAATTCTTTAGGATGTATACCCAGGAGTGGAATTGCATAATTCTGTTTCACTTTTTGAAAAACAGCCAAGCTCTTTTCTACAGTGGCTGAACTATTTTACATCCCCACAAGCAATGTAAAATAGTTCTACTTTCTCTGCACACAACACTAATTTGTTTTACTTTTTATTTATTTTCTTATAGCTATTCTAGTTGTTATGAAATGGCATCACATTGTGGTTTTGATTTGTATTTCCATAAAGACTAATGATGTTAAGCATCTTTTCATATGCTTGTTGGGCATTTGTTTATCCTCTTTCCAGAAATGACAATTCAAATAGCTTTCTCAATTTTTAACTGGGCTTCCTGTCCTTCTGTTCTTGGGTTATAAAAGTTATTTATGTATTCTGGATACTAGCTCCATTTCAGATATATGATTTTCAAATATTTTCTGCCATTCTGTGGACTATCTTTAACTGTCTTGATACAGTATTTAAGCACACAGAAGTTATGAATTTTCAATAATATAATTTGTCTATTTTTTCTTTTATTGTTTGTGTTTCTAGGGTCTAATCAAAGAATTCATTGCCAAATCCACAGTCATAATGACTTCTAAGGTTTCTTCCAAGAATTTTATAGTTTTAACTTTACATTTAGATATTTGATCTATTTTTATTTCATTTCTATATATATTGTGAAGTAGGAGTCCTACTTCACTCTTTAGCATTTGGCTATGCAGTTGGATTAGCACCATTTGTTGAAGAGACCACTTTTCCCCATTGAATGATTTGACACCTTTGTAAAAAATCATAGAGGTATGGGTTTATTTCCTGGACTCCAAATTCTTTGTAGTAAGTTTTAAAATTAGGATGTGAGTTCTCCAACTTTGCCTTTCTTTTTCAAAATTTCTTTGACTATTTAGGGCCCCTTGTAATTTCATATGATTTTGAGAATCAGATTTTCTATTTCTGGGGAAAAAAGGCCACTGGGACTTTGATAGGGATTTCGTTGAATCTGCATATTGCTTTGGGTAGTGCTGTGATCTTAAAACTATTATGTGTTCCAATCCACGTACATGGGGTATCTTTCTGTTTATTTAGGTCTTCTACAATTTATTTCAGCAATGTTTTGGAGTTTTCAGTGTACAAGTCTTTCACCTCATTGGTTAAATTTATGCCTATATATTTTATTCTTTAGGATGCTATTGTAAATGAAACTGTTCTATTAATTTCTTTTCATATTTGTAATTGCTGGTGTATAAAACACAACTGATTTTTGCACATTGATCTTATACCCTGCAGCTTTGCTGAATTTGTTTATTATGTCTATGTGTGTGTGTGTGTGTGTGTGTGTGTGTGTGTATTTTGGGGATATTCTATTCAAAGAGATCGTATCATGCAAATAGAGATGGTTTTATTTCTTTCTTTCCCATTTGGAAGACTTTCATTTCTTTTTTCTTGTCTAATTGCTCTTGTTGGAACTTTCAGTAAAGTATTGAATAGCCATTGTGAAAACAGGCATCCTTGTCTTGTATTGACTTTTTATTATATATTTCATCTGCAAATTCCCAAATAATCCACACTTATATTAATTTACTTGGCATATTTTTTGTGAGACAAAATGACTATAACTGTAAATTGCATATTTATTTTTAATCTGAATTATGTTTAAGTTAAAATGTGCAATACTTTATGTATTATAAAAGGACTGTCCAATATCACAGTGCTTATAATATTGATTTTCCTATCAGGCTACACAAGCTCACTAAAAAAGGAAGCAATTATAAGAATAATTCCAAATGTTAAATACTCTGAATTTGGAGTTAAACAACTTCCCACAAAGAAACATCCATAATCAAACAACTTCACTATTGAATTTCACTGAACATTTTAAAAAGATGCAATACAATTTCATATAAATAATTCCAGAAAATAGAGTAACATTGAATACTCCCAAAATTAGTGTAAACCAAAATTACTCTGGTACCAAAATTAGACAAAGACATTACAAGATAGGAAAACCATAGTACAATATCCCTTATGAATATATATGCAGATTCTTAATAAAATCAAATACAACAACACAAGAAGTACAGTTCATCCTAGGACTGAAGGATTGGTTTAACATCTAAAAATAAATCAATGTGATTCAGCAAACTAATAGAACAGAAATGAAAAACATGTCATCTTGCTAACAGATGGAGGAAACGTGTGTGATAACAAACATATTCCTGACCAAAAACAAACAAAAACTTCCTCCCAAACTAAGAACAAAGGGATCTTCCTTAAACTGACAAAAGGTCTCTGAAAATTACACTGATGACATAATCTTAATTGTGCAAGACTAAATATTCCTCCCTTAAAACTGGAGAAAAGACAAGGCTGTACTCTCTCATCACTGATTCAGAATTGTAAAGGATGTTCTGGACAAAGCAACAAGGAAAGAAAACTAAATAAAAGGCATTCTTGTTGGAAATAAAGAAGTAAAAATATCTTTACTCATAGATGACATAATCTTTTATGGAGAAAATCCTGTGGAATCTACCAAAATAGCTACTAGTATTAATAAATGAGATAAAAAAGATTGTAGGGTACCAGATTAATATGCAATATTAAAGATTAACATGCAAAAATCAACTGTATGTCTATATATTAGCAATAAAAATCAGAGACTGAAAGTTTTTAAAGCACAGATTCAATAATAGCTTTAAAAATATGATATACTTAGGTATAAACTTAATAAAAGATGTGTAACATCTATACACTGAAAATGACAAAACATTGCTAAGAGGAATTAAATAAAGCATTGAGAGATATGCTGAATTCATGAATCAGAAGACTTAATGTCATTAAACTGTCAATTCTTCCCAAATTGATCTACAGATTCAATGTAATCCCAATTACTTATGCCAATAGCCCCCTTTTATTGACATTGACAGGCCAATTTTTAAATTTCTATGGAAATGAAAGTAACCTAGATGTGGCTGTTTGAGATTATTTTATGAATACCAAAAAGAGAAAAGCTATTCCTCTGGGTGTGATACCCTTGGATTATATTAAATTCAGTTGAGGGGTCTTTGATTGGATTTTCTGTTAAGATTGATTTGGGGGCTTTTTTGATTCAACCATCTCAGTGAGGCATGACTCAAGTTGAGTCCCCCACCCCCTTGCTGGGTCTGGTATAAATGGACACAAACTCAGGAAGACACATAGAAGAGAAAACTCTTTCATTTTTGATCCTGCCACATGACAGAAAGGAGAAATCTCAAACAGCTAAAGCCCCAGGGAGAGACGAACCATTTTGCCTGATAGTTTACAGCTGACATTGGGAAGAAAGCAGAGACTGACACAGGAAGCCCTGAGAGACAAGCCCTATGCCAGCTTGCAGGTGAAATCTGGAAGAAGCGGAGCCTCAAGAGGAAGAGGAAGTTCAGAGGGGAAGGCAGACACCAGCTAGAGGTCAGCGACCATCTTGCTTCAACAAGTGGCAACTGACTTTGTTGAGAGAGTAACTTTGAGTTGGACTTTCTATGGCCTTGCAACTGTAAGTTTTTACCTCAAATAAATACCCTTTATAGAAGCCAACAGATTTCTGGTACTTTGCATTGGCAGCCCTTAGGTAGACTAATGCACTATAATAGGCAAAATAATTTTGAAATAAAGTGCAAATTTGAGAGACTAGCATAACCTAACTTTAAGAATCTTTGTGAAAAGTGTTATAATCAGTACAGACAAATGAACTACTGGAATATAATGATAGTCCAAAAAGAGACCAAACATATAAAGTCAGTTATTGTTTGACACAATTGCAAAGGCTATTCCACAGAGAAAATTTATTCCTTTGAACAAATGGTGATGAAACTGTTGGATATCAATATGCAAAACAGAAAGAAAGCAAAAAATACTTTGTTCCATCCTTGCACGTATTGAAAATTAACTCCGAAGGATCATAGACTTAAATGGAAATGCTAAAATCATAAAACTCCTAGGAGAAAACATAATGTTGGTGATTTTTTCAATTAGGCAAAGTGTCTTAACATGGCAACAAAAGTGAAGTAAATAAAATAAAATTAGGTTGGACATCAACTAAAATTAAAATTATGTTCATCTAAAGACACTCTAAAGGAAATTCTTGTAACCAAAATATGTAAAGAACACTCAAAATGCAATAATAAGAAAACAAAATAATTCAATTAAGAAAATAAGTAAAATATTTCACCAAAGGAGATATGCAAATGGCAAATCAGCACTTAAAAATGTGTTCAAACTTATAATAAGGAAATGTAAATTAAAACCACTGTGAGATATCACTACACAACTATTAAAATGGCTAAAATTAAAAAAAACTAATCATACTAAGTATTGGCAAGTAGTGGAGTAAATGAAACTGTCATTATATTGTTGATGG
>JAQZBX010111065.1:0-10317 GCA_029593785.1 Cabassous unicinctus
ACACACAAGCCAGCTAAGAGATCGATCCAAAAGTGCAAAAGCTGATTGAAACAGGCTATTGGGATAAACTATGTTTTGACCCCACACTGAATTTTCTAAACATTTTCCACTTTGTTTCTCAGAGGCTACTTTGTAAGATCTCGGAAACATTCCCCTACTGCTTTTCTATGGGGCCCGAAATTTCCACCGTTATTAGGACAATGATTCTTATCTTATTTGGTGTCAAAGGACATATTAGAATCTGGGTGGGGAGAGGGCATGGTAAAATTTATAAAGAGCATGGGTTCTGGAATATAATTGTCTAAGTTAATACCACTGAGTCCATACATCTTCTTAGATATGTAGATTTTCTTAAACCCATTCCAGTCAAGCTTTTACCCTCATCACTTCACAAAACTCCTCGTCAAGGTCATCAATGTCCTTTGTGTTTTTTTAATCCAATTGTCATTCCTCGCCTTATTTGACTACCAGCAGTATTTCTATTGTATCCCTCCAACTTGAAATATATTCCTCACATGAACTCTAGGTCAACACAATTTCCTGGTTTTCCTCCTACGTCAATGACGTCTCCTTCTTACTTTCTGTTTCTGGCTCTTCCTCCTCCTTCCAACTTCTAAATGTTTGAGTGCCCCAGGGTTCAGTTCTGAAATTTCTTCTCCTCTCCTTCTATACTCACTCATTTGCTCACCTCACTCAATATCCTAGCTTTGAATACCATGATGTCTCTGAAATTTATAATTCCAACCAGGGCACCTCCCAGACTTATATAGCCAGCTACTTCCTTAACATTTCACACTTGGCTATCTGATTGGCCTCTAAAAGCCTAACACATCCAAAACCAAATCCCTGATCTTCCTTCTCAAACTTGCTCCTTCCACCATCTCCCTCATCTAAGTTGTTGACAAGTTCCTTTCAATTGCTCAAGCCTCTCATCCTTGACTCATTTTTCTCTCATACCCTACACCCATTTAGTTGGTAAACTGTGCTGGCCCTAACTTCAAAATATTTCCAAAATTCACAGAGTTGATGTTAACACACTATAGTGAATAGAAATAACACAGCTGGTTTATATATTGGATTGTGGCTGAAAGGGATAGTTTAGGGATGTAAATGTCAATTGAAAGAAAGCTGAAGAATAATCTAGGGACTGAATCACATAGTGAAACTGGAGGTGGATGAGAATCGTGGTTAATAGTACAAATACAAGAATGTACTTCTCTGAGCAAGAACAAATGTACATCACTATTACAAGGTGGTAAGAATACGGTGATGCATGGGAAATACAATTAATGTAACTTATGGATTGTAGTTAACAGCAAAATTGTAATATTCTTGAATCAATGTCAAAGAAGGTACTGCATCAATGCTAAGGGTCAATAATAGGGAGTATGGGATTTTTTTTTGGACTAAGGAAAACGTTCAAATATTTACTAAGGCAATGACTGCACAACTCTGTGATAAAAGTGAAAGCCACTGAGTGTACAGTTTGGATAGATTCTACAAAGCATGGAACTGTATAACACAGTGAACCATGTGGTGGAAGATGGACTGTGGTTAACAGTACAAATATGAGAGTGTTCTCTCATGAACTATAACAAATGTGCAATACTAATACATGGTGTTAATAATAGGGGGTGTATGGAAAAAATATACCAAGCATATGCTATGGACCATAGTTAGTAATAATCATCTGATCATGTTCTTTCATAATCTGTAACAAATATTCCACAAAAATGCAATGTGTTGGTGGAGGGGCGATGTATGGAAATTCTGCACAGTATGCATGAATGCTTTATAAACTCACAGTTTCTCTGATAAAAAAACTGAAAAAAATTAAGGAAATTTGAGTAAACTATAGATATTAGTTAATGATAAACTAATATTTAATATATTAAGAACACTGAATTGTGTACTTTAAATGGGAGGATTTTATGCTATATAAATTATATCTCAATAAAACTTTAAAATAAAAAAAAATTTCCAAAATTCAACCACTTCTCAAGACCTTTACCACGCTGGAAATTCTCCATTATCCCTTATATGGACTATTACGATAACTTCTTAACTTGTCTTCCTGCTTCTGTCCCTGCTCCCCATGGTCTATTCTCACCATAGCAGCTAGGGGACTGTATTTAAAAAACGATCATGTCCCTAGCTCAGCTCAAAACCCTCAAAGTAAAAGCTAAAATACTTACAATGGCCTACAAGGAACCCCTGTTCCTCCACCATTATCCCTCTAATCTAATCTCCTGGCTCTTTCCACTCAAACCATGGCAGCCTTCTTGCTCTTCCTTGAAAACACTGAGCATGATTCCATCTCAGCATCTTTGTACTCTTTGTACTACAAAATCCTTACCCTTGATACCTACATAGCTTTTATCCTCAATTTCTTCAGGGTTTGCTCAAATATAATTATCACTAAGGCCTATCCTAACCCTATTTTATAATGTAACCATACCCTCCATCCCAGCCTTTTATATGCCTCCCCTCAATTATTTTTCTCCAACATATCTTAAATTTACTTTTCTGGGTTTTTTTTTTTGTCTGTATCCCACATTAGAATGTAAGCTAAATGAGGACACAACTGTCATCTGCTTTGTTCACTGCCATATCCCCAACACCTAGGATTGTGCCTATAAGGAAGTGATAAATGCATATTTGGTCAATGAGGACATGATGTTACTTAACACATGAAGTCACTTCCCCTTTCTGTGCTATACTTGACTTCTCTATAAAAGCCACCTGATACGTACCCCTAAAAGAGTTGCTGTGAAGACTAAATGAGTTAATACATGTAAAAGCACTTGGAAAAATACCTAGCAAACAGCAAGCATTCCACATTTATTCCTAGCTATTATTCATTAAGAAGGGATGGATGAGTATAAGAAAGGAGGAAGGAAAGATATGGACAAGGAACCCTGCAATCCAGGCCCCAGGTAACTAGTGAGGTGAGGTAGGGTAGGATGGGGGACACAGTGCAACCAGGTCATCATTGAGAATTTAGAAAAGTATAATCGTGTACAAAAATGTGCATATGATTATGATATGGTAGAATCTGCCTTAAGGTGGCCCTGAATCTGTACTTAAGCCCACTTTTTCTTTTGAGTTTTAGCAGTCAAAAAATTGTGGTAAGTCCTCTGACTGTTCCTAGGGTTAGGTTGAAGTTCTTGTCACCCAGGAACCAAGTGAAAGAGCTTATGCTAGCTCTCTATAAATCAAAGAAATGCACACATATTCATTTCCAAATAGAGATGGGGAAATTTTCTATAGGGAAAAGAGGCACAATTTTCAAATATCAAAAAGTTATTAGAAGACAAGAGTAGTAAAATTTTAAAAATTTAGAAACATTAGTTACAGACTTTTGTGGCATTCTGCTTTCCTAAAGTTCAGAGTTTATATAAAACCTTAAATTAAATTTTGCAGATTTTGACGGTGCTAGTTGAGACTTTGAATATTTTCTTCCTGCCTTATTATGCTGAGAAAGGGACCATGAACAGTTTTCTTTCAGCACCTGAAAACATTTCATAAAAAAAAAATTCATCAACCTTTAATTCAGTGACAACTTTAGCTTTTCAATTGCAATACTGCACCTGCTGCCATATTGTGGAGGAAATACTGTGTGGTGATTTTCCTCTGCCCGGCTAAAGGGTGAGTGTGTCTTGAGCTAACCACTGAGGTACTTCATCATGATTTTAAAAAGAGTAGAGTGTTCACAAGAGAGGATTCCTGACTTTTGATCTGAGACACTGCATTATAGTTCATTGGTTTGATCCTCCACTCAAATACATACTGTGCACCTACTATGAATCAACACGGTGGTAGTTTCTGAGAGGGCAAATACAATAAATAATGTGTCACTCCAACATTCTAAGAGTTCATAGACAAGGTATAGGTTACATAACTACGAGACTATAAAGTGAGGCAAGAAGTGGTAAATGCCAAACAAATACAGTATTTTTTTATTTTTTCTAGTGGTTCATGCATATTAATATTAGTTCTCTAAAACATATGTGCACTTGCTAAGGTGCCAGGTAATTAAATGTTGCTAAAGAAATATGTGTTTGCTGCAAGTTAATCCAGCAACTTTCCCTGGGGTATATATGAATGTTCCTACCTTTGATATAATTGAAGTCATTAACTATTTTATATTTGCCATGAAATAGTCTAAGAACATTAGCACCAAATGTGTTATGTCTGAAGTGGGGGAAATGTGTTGTTTGAGTTAATAGACTGATGATAGTCTATTCAGCAAAAAATGTCAACAGTTCAATTATTTTATTATTGACTGTGGCAGAGTTGAGTTCATCCGAAATATCCTTTCTTTGCTTCCTTCTTAGAAATAGAACCTCTACGTTTTAGCTGGACACATGGCGGGGTTGAGAATGGCAAAGGCACAACACAGGAGACTATATCTTGTATAATCATAGAATAGCCATACCAGCCTTGAAATGCTTATCATCTGATTTCATTTATATGCTTATCACCTGATTGCATTTATATGTGAGAGAAATAAAATTCTGTCATCTTAAAGTCACTCCTATTTATGTGACTCCACGGTGCCAGGAAGGTTCATCCCTGGGAGTCATGTCAGGGGGAAGGTACTGAGTTTATTTGCTGAGTTTGGCTTAGAGAGAGGTCACATTTGAGTATCAAAGAGGTTTTCATGAGGTAACTGTTAGGCATTAGCTGTTATTAGGCTAAAGTTCACTTTTACAAGAATAAGGTTCATAAGTACAAGCATTAATATCAAAAGCTTGGCATATTGGTCTGTTTTCTTTTACTAGGCACTGCCTATATACTCCACAGATTTTAGCCCCTCTATTTGAAAAAGTAGTAGGACTCCCCAGGATGGGAGTTGAATGTTTTGTTGGTTATTGTGTGGGTCTCCACCCACTGAGAAAACACCCTATGACAACATGAATACATTCATTTTCTATAGCAGTATGACCGAGGTGCACCCTTCCCCACACATCCCCCTACCACGGACCCCATGCACAAGTGACACTCCCTGCCATAGATCCTGCAAGAATACTCCCACCATTGTATTCTCAATCATAGTCCTCTGCCTTCCCAGAGTTCACCAAGCCACATCTTCACTTGTTTCTTCATCCAGCCTTACCCCGTGTTTCATGGATTACTTAGCCTACCCACCCTTCCCACTCACAATCACAGTCCAGCACTGTCAACCCCCTCATATCACTACACCACCATCACCCCCATCCACTCCCAAACTGCCACTATCTACCTTGTCATAGATTCTACTCAGACTGAGCATCAGCTTACCACTCTCTGCCCCCTTTCTATATCCTCATAACCTATCTTCTAGAATCTACTGCTATGAATCTGCTCAATATCCTTGGTTCATATCAGCAAGATCATGCAATATTTGTCCTTTAGTGACTGACTTACTTCACTCAACATAAGGTCTTCAAGGTTCATCCATGTTGTCGCATGTGCCAGCACTTCATTCCTTCTTATAGCTGAGTAATATTCCATTTTATGTATATACCACATTTTGCTTATCCTTTCACCCATTGATGGACACTTGGGTTGCTTCCAAATTTTGGCAACTGTGAATAATGCCTCTATGAAAATTGATGTGCGTATATATGTTCGTGTCCCTTTCTTTCAATTCTTCTGGGTATATACCCAGCAGTGGGATTGCTGGATCATATGGCAGTTCTATAGTTAGTTTCCCTAGGAACTGCCAAACTGTCCTCCACAATGGCTGCACATTCTACATTCCCACCAGCAGTGGGTGTGTTCCCTTTCCTCCACATTCTCTCCAACACTTGTAGTTTCCTGTTTTTTCAATAGAAGCCAGTCTAGTAGGTATTAAGATGATATCTCATTGTAGTTTTGATTTGCATTTCCCTAATAGCTGGTGATGTTGAGCAGCTTTTCATGTGTTTTATAGCCATTTGTGTTTCCTCTTTGGATAAGTGTCTATTCAAATCTCTTGCCCATTTTTTAAATAAGTTGCTTTTCTTTTTATTTTTGATATGTAGGATTTCTTAATATATGCTGGATATTAGATCCTTATTGGATAAGTGGTTCCTAAATATTTTTTCCCATTGAGTAGGCTGCCTTTTCACTTTCTCAACAAATTCTTTTGATACACAAAAGTTTTTAATTTTGAGGAAGCCTCATTTATCTATTTTTTCATTCATTCCTCGTATATTAGGTGTAAAGTTTATGAAAACATATTCAACCTTTTAGTATCTCTTATAAAAGTATTGAGGTAGTTACGTTTTCTAAACCTTGGTTTCCTCATCTATAAAATGGAAATATTGACAGCACCTATTTCTCATTAAGGTATTGTGACTATTAAATGGGCTATATGTTAGAAATTTAGCAGAATATCTGGAACAGAGTTAGTCCTCGGTAAAAGTTAGGTATTATGATTGTAAAAGATATAATTTATTACTCTAAGAAATAATTTTACTACAAGGATCAGCAAATGATATCTCACCATAGCTCCTTCCATATAGCAGAAATTGGTAACATTTTCCTTTAAAGTATGAAATGGTAAGTAAATATTTAAAGCTTTACAAATCATATAGTTTCAGTTGCAACTACAGGACACTGCCATTGTGGAGTGAAAGTAGCCAAACACAATATATAAATAAATGGGTGTGAATATGTACCCAAAAATCCTTTATTTGCTAAAACTGGTGGTGGCCAGATTTGGCCCACAAGCCAGTTTATCAAGTCAGTGCTAGACACTTTACTTGCAAAAATGAACACATTTGGATAAATATAGATATACTTTTGTTTCTTTCTGAGTGGATTACTTTGAAGAATGCTGAAACTCTACCTCCCTAAACGTAAATTTTACCTTTGACTAGGAAATTTACTGACTGTTTTTTCCTTTCTAAACACATTAGCCAATGCTGATGCTTTACTAGATGAGCCTGCAGGGCAGAACAAAATTTTGAAACCTATCCCTATCTCCCTTGGTGATATTTTGCTTGGTTCTACCCGTCAATTAAAATAATATTTAAAAACCTCTTTCATTGTACTCCTATGGAAATTAATTAATATCTGAAAATGCTTTAAAGATAAAGAACACTATATAAGGGTTAAGTATCATTACATATTTCAGCATCCAGGACCCCTTTATTAATTATACATTTTTCTCAGTGTATTATTTGGTAAAGTACAATAAATTTAATCTTACTTAGTTACTTCTCTTTTGTTGTATCAGTATATTCATAATTAATATGACCACAGGAACAAAATCAAAATCTGAATTCCCCTACTGTTATTTATAAAGGCAGTTAATTAAGGACATGGCCTTAACCCACAATTACCAAAGGTAGCCACCAAAATGCATGATTCCAGCAAAGAAGGGGATGCCTTTCTACAGTCTTACTAAAGGATTCCACTTGGGAATTCCCCTCTAAAGTAGGTCTTACACACATTCCTTCATCTACCACATCCTACTAAGACATACTGCATTTTTAAATGCTTTTAAATGCATTTAAATGCTTTTAAATGCTTTTAAATACTTTTAAATGCAAAATGCCTCATGGGCCTGATCTAATTGAATTATAATCAGAACTCCCATGGTATTTCTCAGAAATCCAGAACACATCAAAAGTTAGTTCACCTGCCGTTTCTCATTAAGAGACAAGTATGCTGCTCACATTGCCCAGGAAAGATAATCCCTCTCAGCACATAGCCTTCCTTTCCTCCCCAGCCCCTTGGAATCTGTAACTATAATTTGAACTAAAGTTCAAATTCCATTAAAATAAATTGAGGGACTCTCTAAAGTTTGTGTGTATTGCTATGCTCCACCATAAGCTGTCCAATAGATAAAAATTTAAATTTCAAAAACAACTCAATGAGGAGTTCATTTGCTTTATTTTTAAAAGGATTAACCACATGATTTTTTATAATAGCTGTTTTAGCACCAGTTAACAATAGTTCAATTGACAAAAAATCAGCCTTTACTAGCTAACTTTTCAGGAGCATTCTACTGTACCAATCAAAATGCTCCTGGAATTGAAATGCATCACACCTTGCACAAAAAAAGTAGGATATTGACAACGACTGGGGAAACTCTGGATATTCTTATGGTATTTGTTGAAGATTTAACTTCTTAGTTAAGTCACTTTAATTTCTGTTTAAACATCCCTGAAATGGTGTTTATCTTTAAGTGGTTGGCGAAACTATGGAAAGTAGAACTTAAGCCTACATAGAAATACTGCCATATCTGTGTGGAGATTTGCTCTTGTCTACTGAGCACAATCAGTGATTTTTTAAAAAAATCCTAAGGTGTGTGTGGGTATCTTATTCCTCCTATATTAGATTCTAATGTCCCAAACAAAAACAATTTTGACTCCTGTGTCTTTTAGTTAGCAACAACCCCCAAACAGCTTATAGTAGAGGAGTTGATTGTGAAGGACACCCAATCAAATGGGGAATAGGAACCATAGCATCTAGCTGGTTCCTGGTATCAAAGTGGAGCTCCTAAGGTTTAACATGATCCTCAAGGCTATAGAAAACAAAGCAACAACAAAAGCTTTCAGTTCAGACCTTTGGTGTGTGATCTTGGAAATAGTAATTAAGCTCTCTGACTTTCAGTTTCCTCAACTATATAATCAGTATATATATACCCCCTATCTCCCAGGGTAGTTATGAGGTAAGCACTGCCCCAGTTGGGCCCCAATAAAAAGTAGTTATTCCAATATTTTGGAAATGTTCCCAATTAAAAAAGAGAAAAAATCAGAATTTACAAGTATTCCTAAAAATCCATTGAAAATCCCACTAATCAGCACCTTCCATGCTTTCCTACTTCCCACATGCCAGAATTCAGGTTAATGGAGGTTTCCTTATCACAGGTGCAGAAAAGAGTGAAAATAGTTCAGAAGTAGGTGGCTTCTCTCAACTGACTCAGGTAAAAAATGGAATACCACTTCCAGCAGCTCTTAAAACTCCACCTCTCTTATTTTCCAATCCTCAGTTTGCAACCACTGATAAAAATGCAGCTTTCTTTGGATTATTCAGTTATTTCTCGTGTGTTCATGAGAGATTGAATCATATATTTAACTAATCAGATATTAGTTGGGCTACAGGCTGCTTCTTCCCTGACCTGTTTTTGGCTCCCTTACCTCCCAGACTAGAGGGCAGGTAGGGAAACGAAAGCTGTGAACTCCAAATTAGAAAACATGAACTGTTGTTTAACAGCTCCAAGTAAAGGTTTATGGTTAGGGTGAACCATCAATAAAATGGAGTCAGCTTTGAGAGATTAAGTTCCATTTATTATCCATACCTCATTAGTATAGTTAGTCAAAGAAATGATTGCCTATCTCCTTATACTTTCTAACATAAGTCTGGAGACACATAATATTTAGCCATGCTTATGAGATCAGAGAAAAATATGTAACAGAAAACTGTGGGTAGAATGGGGGAAGAGCTCACTTAGCTCCTAATAAAATAGAATCTTGGATCCTCAACGAAGAAACTATTGTGTACTTCCAAGAGTAACTTCTTAAATTGTTTTAACTCCCACTAGCTTCTAATCTGACACATAGGATACCAACCTTTCACAAGCATTTAATCAAAGTGTTCGTCTGTCTGTCACTGGATACTGACATTTGACAAATTGTAAATTGAGGGAATCATTCAATATAATCAGAGAGACAACAGATGTAATAGCATCTCTAACCCAAACTCTCTTCTCAGTGTCACGTTGAAGAACATATTTCAAGAGCTCTTACTCAATTTTCTCTCCTCAGAAAAACAAGAATTCTTTATTTAACAAAACTATGCTCCCCAAAATAGTGATTAAAACTTTTGCCTGAGTTTGAAGACACCAAATAGGATAATACCTAGAAGTGATTGTGGGATATGCCAATGTCCACCTTGTAATTTTAAAATGTTCAAATTCTGTTCCATTTTCTGTTTTACAAAATTCTGCCACTTTAAAATACCCTCATCTTATTCTGTCCATTTGAGAACATGGTTCAGAGAAAAAAGGGATGAAATATCAGGAAGCTAAGTCAACCAACCAAGAAAAAAAATTCGATGCTCTCCCTTTTCTTAGTGGAAGAAGTAGGATTTCAGTGTTCTGATAGTTCTAAAGGTTAAGTCTGGGGAGAGGATGTAGCTCAGTGGTTGAGCACCTGCCTCCCATGTGTGAGGTCCTAGGTTCAATCCCGAGTACCTCTTAAAAATTTTAATGAATAAATAAAGGCTATGTCTCTTGGGGTTTTCAAGTTAAATCAGAAAACAAAGAGTAGAACACACAAGAGAGTATTTTTTTTTTCATTTTTTTAAATATCCCAATCTTTTTATTTTATTTTAGTTTTA
>JAQZBX010111066.1:0-10317 GCA_029593785.1 Cabassous unicinctus
GATGCAATCAAGTGACTAGTTATTTAAATCCATGAAATACCTTCACAATTACTATCAGGCCTGTGCTTGCTTGACTTAACAACTAGACACCATAACCTAGCCAGGTAGACACATGAACTTAACCATCAGAGATGAGGCAAAGCAGAGAAAATGGGAGGGTCCATAGCACATTTGAGAAAGTGTAATAAAAGGACAGCTAGTAGGGAAGGGCCAGATGACATAGGGTCTCACAGGCCACATTAAGGGGTATAGTCTTTATCCTGAGAGCAATTAGAAGGCACAGGAGAGTTTTAAGCAAAATTTTTGACTGGACAGGTGGATGCATACTGGTACCATTCACTGAAATAGGAAAACCTAAAAGAACCCAAGCCCTTCTCCACCCCAAGGCCTAAGAAGGTCATGCAGCAGATCATGATAAGTCTAAGCCAGGGTTTTCAACCTCTATCACTATTGCTCATGTGTTCTGGAGTATTCTTTGTTGTGGGGGACTGTTCTATATATTGTAGGATGTTTAGCAGCATCTTTGGCCTCTATCTACCAGATGCCAGTAGCAATATCTTCTCCCCAGGTACGGCAACCAAATCTCTCCAGACATTGACAAATGTCCCCGTGGGGGCAAAATTGCTCCCAGTTGAGAACCACTGGTCAAGGTAGTTATAACAATTCAATTTCCTTTAAATTCTGGTTGCCCCCCTCAGTATCCATTTTCCATTTGTTTCTCAGCAATACAGCATCAAGTTTTGGCTGGGCGCATTGCTGGGTATAATTTTGTCCAATGAGATTTAAATGGAAGTGTTGTGTGGGACTTCTGGGAAGGATCCTTAAGATGGAGAGTGTGTCCTTTTCTTTATTTTCCTCCATCATCTGCCTGAACATGAATGTGATGACTGTAGTTCTAACAGCTATCTTAGACAACATTTATATGGGCAATGCCATTAGGATGGCAGAGAAGAAAGCTGGAAGGAGCCTGTGTCTCTGACAATTTTATGGAGCTACCATATCATCTCTGTACTTCTTGCCTCTGGAATTCATTAGAGAAATAAAATCTGTCATATTTAGGTAATTTGTTTTGTTTTGTTTTTGCCACATTGCAGCTGAATCTGAAGTCTTTTGTGGGGCTTCTAGGAAAAGTTTTCTCCCCTAAAAAGGGTGAAAAAGGAAGAATTTTCCTCTCTTTCAACATTTGGACATTATTGTATAAAAACTTTATGCATGGCACTACTGTTAGCCATATTTGTCTCTAACAGGAGTTTCTGACATTCTGAGAATGATAGAGTAGAAATATGGAAAGAACCTGGTTCCTTGATATTATTGAGCCACTGAATTGACCAATATTGGAACTGCTTATCTCCAGAGTATTTGTTAGGTAAAGAAAATACATTTTTCTCATTATTTAATCCATTTGTAGTTAAGTTTCTCTTACTGGTACCTTAAAACTGCCTAAATTATGCGAATAGTTCAGGAAAGGAAGGTGATGAGTTAATTTGAGATATGTTACATTTGAAAAATCTTTGGAACATCTAAGCTTGAGATGTCCATAGACAGTTGGCTATAGAGATTTGAGCCTAAAAGAAGGCATGAGATTGGCCTCCATACTAGGGGAAGAGCCCTGGTCCTCGTTGCAGATGGAGGCCTGTATATCTTCTGTAACCCCATTTTCAATGGCTAATATAGTGGTAGGGTCACATTAGAGGAGTTTTACTACAGGGTCCCATGGAAAGAATAGCAGGTAGCTAGAAAAGAGGGGGTATGGAACTCACTAGAAGCAGTGTTGATGCCTCCAATGCTTAAACTCGACATTTGCTCAGGCTGACCAAAATATGTCCTAATAATACTGCCCACACTCACTCCCATACCACATATTCTGGGCTTTCCTTATAGTGGTAGCCCTGGGCAAAAGCCAAGCCCTTTGTGGGGGCTTCCTTGGATATGCTACCATCTGGTCCCTGCCTCCATACTGCCATTAAAGCTTGGGCCTCCAGCTCAGATCTTGTACATGTTCACAGCCACCAGAGGACAGTATGGTCTGGTATGGATAAGACTTGCCACCTACCACTGCAAGTCCCCCTAGAATCATTTTTTTGCCTGAGAAAAAGGCCCTCCCACCATAACTTTTAATTTTAGGCTGGGATCCAAGAGGCTACAGGAAGGGAACTCAGAGGTACTGGGTTTCCAGGAGAGCCCTACAACCTTGTCTTTGCTTCTTTACTCACTTTCAGGCCTTGTGAGAAAGCAAGAAATCCTCATGGCTTCAGAGTGTCATGGGTTAAAGTGAAAATCAGCTGGAAGCACAGGCCAGGGGATATATTTGGAAGGTGAATTCTTCCTCCTTTTCCTCTGGAAGGGGAAGGCAGGCCTCAGCCTCCTGCAGAGATCACAGAACCACAGACTAAGAGCTGAAATGGCCTTTAGCTCTCAAGCAGGATTTCTTAGCCTAGGGGTCCATGAGTCACATGAAATTATATGCAAAATTGTGGCATCTGAGTCCACAGATTTCAACAGATTCTTAGAAGTCTGTGATCCACCAGGAAGCTAGGAAGCATTCCAAATCCATTAAGTTACATATGAGGCCCTAAGATAGGGAGGGAATTGCTTAATGCCATACAGTTTGTCAGGGCCAGAGCTAGTACTAGAACCCAGGCCTCTGACATCCAAGCAGGCACTCTTTGCACCACACAACAATCCATTAACCCTTTCTCTTCAAACTGCAGTCCCCTGGCCCATAGGGGAAGATAGACAGAGGGAGGTGACAGTGGTAAGTCCAGAACTGGGCAGCAAGTGCAGTCCAGACTGCATTTGTAGCTGATAGGATAGGATAGAGGGGAGAGTTTGAGGAGTGCTAGGGAATCCAGGGTTCTTCTGGGGATATTCTCAGAGTTTCTTCCTTATGCTTATATGAGGCCTCCCCTTTTTTCTTCCTTCTGGCCCAGGATTCAATCTGCTTATTTCTCTTCTTCAACAATACCACTGACTCTGTTTCCTTTGGCTCCACCCCCACCTGCCCAGCTGGAGATTAGCTGTGGATTTGGACACAATCTGAGCTCCAACCTTTGTTGCCTTCCCCAAAAGTGATCTCCCAGGAAATTTGTTGGTGCTACTCACTCCTGGGCCAGGGAAGAAGTCAAATACTAAGAAATCTTACAGAATTTTCTGAGTAATCAACCATGTTCTATTACTAAGATCAGTGACCCATATAATGTCAGAAGGAGAACAGATCTTAGAAGTTTCATGAAGTCCAATCTCTTGATTACACAAATGGAGAGTATGTAGCCCAGAAAGCAAAAGGAAAGAACCTGTCACACACAAAACTCAAGGAGCTGTAACTGTACCCAAATTATGTCCAACTCCCAGCTCTCTGCAGCATGCTACACTTCTCCTGACTGCATTGTGGCCTCTATGGAGTAGAACTTGAAGTTTATTTTGAAGGTTCTGCCAGCAAGCAAAGCTGTTAGCTTAGTGAGCTTCTTATACCCCGCCAGATTCTTCCTCCTTATCTTGTGCCTAATACAAGAGATTCCCCCGTCCTGCTGTCAGGTCAACCCTCTGGCTCCCAGCTCCTTAATTATGTGTCCGTGGAGGCAGTTTGGCAAAATGGAAAGATTCCCACAGACTAAGTTCCAATAGCAGATGAAACACTTGCTAACTCGGTGACCTCAGTCAAGTCACTTCTCTTTTTCAAAACTCAAGTTTTTCACCTGTAAAATAAGGACAGTACCTCACTGGGTGCTCTTAATTTCCCTTATCCAAGATTACATTTTTTCATAGAATTTCTCATTTTCTTACATACCTTTAATTTCTTTGCTTATGGTTTTTCCAACTCCTGGAGTATAGGTTCCATAAAGGCAAGGATCTGTGGCTGTTTTATTCACTTCTGCATGTCCAGTGCCTAGAACAGAGTTAGACACACAGTAGGTATTCACTGAATATCTGCTAAATGAATGAATGGGGATTAAATAAGAGAATGGATGGGAGAGTGCCCAGTTCAAAGGAAACTCTCAACCTGAGATTTCTCTTGGTCTTTTCATGTGCTGAGCCTGGAGAATGTGTTTGGTAGCCGAGTGCCTTGCTCCATCTTCAGCCTGCCTCCACAGCTGCTGCTTGCTTCCCCCACTTCATGCCAAGGTGAGATTTGCTATTCAGGCTTGGAGCTGGTTTGGGGATCAGGAGCCTGTTGCAGTCTAGACCTGTATTTCTTCTCCTGAATGATGAGATCCTTGCATGGGTGGTGGGAGAGGTGATGGCATGTGGGGGTGCTATTGTTGTGATAAACAAAGGCCTAATCCCTAAGAATTAGTAGACACATACTGAATTACTGGGCAACTGAGCTCTCTTTAGTGGAATGAGTTCAGAAACATTCGGTATTTATGAAGTTCTTAGAAATTCACAAGTTGTATAACTGTTAAGTGCAGACGGTAAGTGCTCTGCCCTTGTAATTCAAGTCCAATGAATGAACAATTAAAGCAGCCTATCCTCTTCTCTCCACTCCACATCACTCTCTTCTTCGGTCTCAATCTTCTTGAAAATTGTGTGTCTTATCTGTCTGCCTGCCTGCCTGTCTTCTGGCCCAACCCATGTGTCTCCTCTGAGATCTTATCATAACATTTGTCTATTTGTCTACATTTCTATCTCTCTCTCTGCCCCCTCCTCTCGTTCTTTGCCTTCTACATAAGAAGTAGGCTACAGAAGATGATTTTAGTAATCAAGAATGGCAAAAATAGCTTTGTCAGTAGTTAAGTCAGCACACAAGCTTCTGAACTCCTAGAAGAAGACCATGGAGCCTCTCACAAAATCTTCTGAGACAGGAATTAATGTCTAAATCTCCATGAGTTGCTTGACATTACCAGACAGGCTATGCCTGGTCATTTACTGATAGAATTCTCAACTGAACAGAGCTCAGAAACTTGGACACACATCACCAGGGTTAAGGCTGAGAGGTCACCTGGACTGCCTTCATGTCCTTTAGCTTGTATATGATTCTCTGCAACATCTTTTTTTTTGTTTAAGTGCTTCATTTATTCTTTTTTTAAAAAAGATACTTAGATTATACAAATGTTACATAAAAAATATAGGAGATTCCCATATGCCCCGCTCCCCACACCTCCCACATTTTCCCCCATTAACAACATCCTTCATTAGCGTGGTATATTCATTGCAATTGATAAACACATTTTGGAGCATTGCCACTAAGCATGGATTAAAGTTTACATTGTAGTTTACACTCTTTCCCACACAATTCTGTAGGTTATGGCAAGATTTATAATGGCCTGTATCTGTCATTGCAATGTCATTCAGGTCAATTCCCAAGTCCCAAAAATTCAGCAACATCTTTGAAAAGCACTTGTCTAAGACTTTCTTGAACATACCCCATGAGAGGTAACTCATTCCATCTAAAGACAATCAGCTCCATCCATAGCCAGCTTAGTTAGAAAGTTCTTCCTTGTGTTGTGTTTCCTTGTGTTTCCATCAATGGATCTTAGTTCTGCCTTCTGAGAACTTCCATACCCCATATGCTCCTTCTACCCATAACAGCTCTTTAGAGTTCTGAAGACAGAGACCACTTCCTCCTGAATCTTCTCTTATCCAGCACAAACAGCAATAGCTCTAACTCTGTCAGCCTTCTCTCCAGTGTGCTCATTTCCCCCTGGATACTCCTCACATATGACACCCTTGTTGTGTGGTAATCAGAGTAAGATGCAGTCCCCAGGAAGGGTCTACCCAGAGTAGAGTGGAATGGGACTACTGCTTCTCTTCATATAGACACTATACTTCTGTTAATTCAACCTAAGTTCCTATAAACTTTTTTGGCAAAAACATCCCAATGGTGATGCCTATTAAGCAATGTCTCAAGTCTCTCTCTGTAAGCTGTGCTCTGGGCAGTCTTTTCTCCATCCTGTGTATAACCAGTTAGGTTTTTGCACCCAAGTATAGTCCATTTGTAACTGTCAATCATCTGGTCAGGTTCAACCACTTATTTCACCTGTTGACGTGTTTTTGGAGCCTAACTCTGTGGCCTGAAATATTCTTCCTCTTTCTTACAGCTTTCAAATTTTAGCAACAATCTCCTCTCTCTCCAAAAATCTTGTTTTGCTATCTTGTTGAGACATCCAGTCCCTCATTCATTCTTTCAGGAGAGTGGGGGCCACCTTCTCTGAGTGTTCTTGGGGATAGTTCTCAAGGCCTGTGTTATGGGAATGACTTTGATCGGTGAGCAAAAGCACAATCTCAATTGAGAAAATAGCTCCAACAGAAACCTCTCCCTCAGCCTAGCTGGGTCTCTGTCAGAGTTCTCTCATTTAGCAGTGGATGAAGTAAGATTTCCAGTTAACTTCCAAGGCCTCAGTCCTGGGATTTCTAGCCAGAAAAAGGCAGGTCAGCACACCAACATGTCTCCTCTGATGGCTTTGGAGTTGTCAGGCCCAATGGGCCTCCAGTTGGCTAAGTCCCAGATCCCTTCTCTATCCCAGGAAGGCATTTCTTTCCTCCAAGTGGCCACATACCTGACACTTGTACAAAAGACCAATTGTAGAGTGGGATGTGGTATCTCCAGCACCCTTACTTACCAACCCCCAAACAGTTTGTTTCCTTTTATGTTAATACTTTATTTAAATTAATACATATGCATTGTAAAACATTTTTTAAAAGTTCAAAATTCTTATAATCCCACCATCCAGAGATATCTCACTGTTTGATATGTTGGTGAAAATCTCAAAGAGACAGACATACACTCACAAGCACATACACAGACAATTTTATATAAAATGAGCCATATCATACATGCTTTCTTTAGTCTACTTGTTTCAAGCAATATTATATCATTGAACATATATTCTAGCAAAGCATATACATCTAAATTGCAATTGTTAATCACTACATGGTATTCCATAGGTTCCTCTCTCAGGGGATTGCAGCAGTTTGATATTATTGATGAATTCCAAAAAGAAATATTAGACTATGTTTGTAAACTGGTCTTTTCCTCTGGGCATATTAGAATGTATTGGATTCAGAGGTTTTACTTTTACTTGATTAAAGAATGATTAAGGCTTTGATTGGGTCACGTCAGTAAGACATTGAGTCTCCACCCCCTTGGTGGGCAGGGACTCAGAAAAACTGCACTGTAGAGAAGGGAGGTTGGAGTCTTGAGCTGGAGCCCCAGGAAGTAAGCACACAGAGGAGTTTGGTCGTGAGGAAAGAGAGAAGGCCCCGGGAAGAGAAACAAGCTGTTCCCCAAATAGTCTACAGCTGGCCTTGTGGAGAAAACAAAGGAGCTGAACCCGGAGAGAGGCAAGCCCCGGGAAGAGAGGAACTCAGGAAGCCTGAACCCTCGCAGACATCCGCAGCTATCTTGCTCCAACACGTGGCAATAGACTTTGGTGAAGGAAGTAACTTACGGTTTATGGCCTGGTAACTGTAAGCTTCTACCCCAAATAAATACCCTTTATAAAAACCAACCAATTTCTGGTATTTTGCATCAGCACCCCTTTGACTGACTAATACAGGGATATTTAAGTTCTTTCCAATTTTCAATGGTACAAAAATCATAATAAAGATCCTTGTGCATAAAATACCTGATTTTTTTCACTTTCATTCATTCAATGCATATCAATTGAATGCTTACAGTTACTTACTGTAGTTTCTGAGGAAATGTGGTGAACAAAACAGATTCAGTTCTTACCCTCCTGGAGCTTGCAGTCTAATAGTCTGATTCTCTTTAGGTTCAGTTCTTAGGGATAGAATTGCTGGGTCAAGACTGCTTTCCCAAAAGCATTATCCCTAGCAGAAGAAAAAATTGCTGTTTTCCCCATATTCTCATTAACACTAGGCTTATTTTTTTAGCCTTTAAGGGTTTCATGATTATTTCATCAGGAAAATGGAAGTGTGTAATCAAGAAAACAAGGAAGAGGAAGGCACACAGTTTCCAGAATTTTACCATGGTTTTCCAGCCTTGGTTCCTTGCCCTTAGCCTGTGATAATTTTTGCTAGATCATTCCAAGAAATAGTTTCTTTTTCTCACTCTTGCCTTTTAGAATGTGAGCAACTTCATTGATTGATTGATTGATTCATTCATCCATTCATCCATTTAATACTTGATAAGTGCCTCTTTTGTGCCAAGCACTTACCTGGTTCCAAAGAGACAGAGATAGATGGGTGGATAAGGTGAGGTATTTGCCCTCAAGAACTCCCACATTACTCCTGGGACAGAGTAGGCCTCTTACACTTATATGATGAACTTAAGTGCCTTGATGTTGGAGCACTTCAGGCCTCTGACTATACTGTAGAGTTAAAACATCAGTGTTGGAATCCAGACAGGTGCCAGTAGAGGGGTCAAAATCTATATTTCCTCCTTGTCCCCTGTGAACAATCCAAGAGAATATCATAGACTAATGTAGAGAGTAGCTCAGGCAGGTATGTATGGAGTGTCTGAATGTCTGCACCCACACAACACTGAGGAGAGTAGGGTTTTTCCAGATGACATCTTTGGCAGTTTGCCACCAAATCTACCTCCCAATCTACTTTAACATTCTGCCTAATATTTTTACCAAATGACGTTTTGAGGAACTAGAGAACATGTCAAACAATTTCACAAATGCTAAGACACTGGGAAAAGGTGGGGTCAGAGGGGGATCAAGAGATCTGGAGGGCATCTCTGGGCCACAGTTGACAAGATGTATTAATCTTATTCAAGTTCAAAGTCCTGCACCTCAGTTCCATAACTCATCATGAAAGTCAATTAAATAGACAATAGGCACTGACTCTATGCAAGATACTCCAAGAAGTTTCAGAACTAGAGGGAGTGACAACACATCCAGTGTGATAAGAGCTACTACAGGGAAAAATACAGATTGCTCTGGGAGGACTCCATTGAGATGGAGGAAGACTACATCCAGGCCAGATGGTAAGGTGAATGTAGTGTTAGGGATAAGATGGTGAACAACAGACAAAAATTTCTGCTTTCCTGGACCTTACATTTCAGTAGAGGGAGACAGAAAATAAATACAAAAACTTAAAGCTTCTATGAGATAAAGTGAAAAAAAATAAGACACTGGGCAAACTTGCAGAAGAAATTGTAATCATACATAAATGATAGATCTTACAATGATGGAAGGCACAGTGCAAACGATTTTTTGATTGGTTTTGTTTTGGGGAGGTTTTGGATTACAGAAAGTTACAACTATGGCAGGGGCGGTCCACTGGTGCAGGGTGTTGGTGGTGGGGAGATGTGTGGGGAATTATGCACTTGTGACATGCCTCTATGGTGTATGAACGTGTTCATGTGGTCATGGAGTGTTATCTCAGTGGGTGGAGACCCACATAATAACCAATATAATATTAAATTCCCATTCTGGGGAGTCCTGCTACATTCTCTAATAGAGTGGCAAGAATCTCTAGAGTACATAGGCAGTGCCTTGCAAAAGAGGACAGAACAATATGCCAGGCCCTTGAACTTAATGCTTGTATATATATGAACCTTATTCTTATAAAATTGAAACATAGCCTACTAATATATATTGCCTAAGAGTTGCCTCCTGAAACCTCCTTGTTACTTAAATGTGGCCTCTCCCTAAGCCAAAGTCAGCATAAAATCTCACTGCTTACCCCTCCCCCCTCCACCGGCATGGGACATGACTCCCGGGGATGGGCCTGCCTGGCACTGAGGGATTACTACCAAGCATCAACCAGCGATACATTTGGAAAAAGACATAGACCAAAAGGGGGAAATATTAAATACAAGTGAGTTTTTATCACTAAGAGATTTCAAAGTGAGTCGGGAGGTCATTCCAGAGGTTACTCTTATGCACAACTCAGGAGGATCTCAATGACTGCCACAGTAAACAATGCCTCAGGCAGGGATGCTCTTGAAGGCTCTAGAGACATCTGGACACTATAGGCAGGGCAGAAAACCCTGGGAAATCGGCACTTCATTAGTGGGCCTTACCTTGGAGTATATGATAACCTATCTCCCCAATGTATCAGAGTTAGACACATTTATAATTTTCATACCCATGGTTCTTCTGCCCCTTTTATTTGAATCTATAATTAGCACTGTATACATTGAATGTATGTCCCAGAGACTTAAATCTTCTAGCTGTTCATATGCTGGTTGGGCCCTTAATCTCAGCAGAGTTGCAACACCTACTCTCCAGTTCATTGGACTCACCCAAGACAACTAACAAAAGGATGATGATGGGCAATGCCCATAGGAAAAGAGAGTATCTATAACTGCAAGCAAGACAGCTCCATCCATCTGCCCCATGGGATCTAAGCCCTCTCTCAACTGGGGGCAGGGTGGGCATCACCATCCCAGGATTGAGGAATAAA
>JAQZBX010111067.1:0-10317 GCA_029593785.1 Cabassous unicinctus
ATCAATATCAAGGGCCCATCAATGGTCCATCCTCCTTCACTAGTCACTGCCCCAGTACTTGGGGGATTCTTGCTGTCTCATTGGAGGATGTGGTAGAACTCTCCAGGATGAGATTTGATATTCTTTTGGTTATTGTGTGGATCTCCACCCACTGGGACAATGCCCCATGAACACTTAAACTCTTTGATGTGACTTATAGGAATGTCCCAGGTGAATCTATTCCCATGCATCCTCCATCATTGACACCCCACACCAATGATCCTCCCCTGCCACACTCATGGCTCTTCTGTGATCTAAAACTTCTTCAAAAATGAAGCCAACAAAATAACCAAATAAAATTAATGAGAAAATGAAATAATAATGATAGTTTAAAAAAATAACAAATAAAATACAAAAAATTAAAAAGAATTTGAAATAGTAAAACAATAATAAAATAAAATAAAAATTTAAAAGAACTTTGGCATTATATCTTTCTTCACTTTATGATCCGTTATCTTGTGTGTACAGTGATATTTTCTTCCATTTATTGCCCCAGTGTTTATATTTTTCATTTTAACTTCAAAGAAGTTTTAGGTTACAGAAAAGTCATGTCGGGGATTCACATATACCCAGCATCCTCCCCCTTTTCCCCTTTCCCCCATTAATAATATTTTACACGTGGATGGTACATTTGTTACAATTGATGTACAAATATTGAAGCATTGATACTAACCATGGTCAATGATTTACATTATGGTTTACATTTTGGACCATATACTTTTAAAATTTTGATGAAATTTAACATGTTCTGTATCCATCATTGCAAGATCATGTAGAACAATTCCAACACCCCAAAAATGCTCCGTGTCCATCTATCCTATTCCTCCCTCCCTCTCCCCTCAGGACCCACGGCAACCACCAAGCTTCACTCCTTGAAGAACAAGATTCATAGTTACTTGCAACAACATTGAGGGCTTGACACACTGGCCTTTCCTCCCCTATTAGGCACTGCCTATGCTCTCTGCTGCATCTTGAGAAATAATCTTTCCACAGTATTCAGAAGTGAATTCATTTTTCTGTACAGGATCTTTGATGAAAATCCCCCAGCCTGCCACCTCAGATGGTGCCAGCACTGAGTGCTTTTTGGAGCCCCTCTGAATGCTACAGTTCTTGCAAGACACCTTTTTACTGCCCCAGTGATCAGCAGCTCCACAAGAAACACAGAGGTCAGGATCACACTCTCTAACTGCTGGAGAGCACGGGCACTGCTTAGTGCTACACTGTGCCTGCAGCAGCATCCAGGGGAGTGGCTTTGACATTCTGAGCTACACTGACAAGAATTTTCACAAAATGTTGTGCTATGACACAAGGGCATGAATTATCACAAGATTGTTGTGGATGATCACAGGGTTGATAGCTGTAAACATGGTTAGAGGAGCCATCCTTTTTCAGTTACATCTTTTTGCAATATGCAGCCCACAACCAGTATTTCCTTTTCTTCTTTCTTGGGGAGTATCGACATCCTTGGCAGGAGTTGGAGCCATTATACCACATTATTTGACTCTAAACTCATACGCCTGTCTACATGTTTGGTCCCAATTAACCTAGCAATGGCACAGAAAATGTCATAAAAAGTGCCAATGAGAACTCTGAACATTGGGGCTTCAGCACCACTCCATTCCACATTCTCAGGAGGTTCAATATTTGGCTTCATCTTTATTGGTGTTTGACACTGAGAATTTGCCATAGTGGAGCTGGAAGCTCCATCTTTTTTCTCTTCTACTTTTCCATTATTCTCTCCCCCTGTTTCACTCCTGTCTCCCCATCACCATCTGTGTCCTTTGATTCCAGAGTGTTAATGGTAGCGGTGCTGGGTCTGCTGCTGTTGTCAGGAAGTCTTCCTAATCCACTGCCTGCTGGGCCTTGTGGGGGTTCTTTATCCTCTCAGCAGTGAGGGCAGCAGTCAACGCCATTGCTCCAAGTGCTGGTAACACTGGGCCCACAGGCTGGTTTTCTAGAGGTGTTTCTGTGTTCTTCCTCTTAAAAATGTTTGGCATTGCATGAAAAGGGTGTAGGTAGCAGTCCTATCTAAAACATCATTCAAGAAATGGATATGAAATGAATGTGAGCTTTGCTCCCTCCAAACAGATTTAGCATTTGGTCCACCTATATTTGGGGAACATTCAAGAGGAAGAGTCTGGGAGCTGCTGCTTGGTGAGTTCTTTATACCTTTCCTTTAGTTCTTTAGCTGTACCCTTATCTGGAAACATTGAGGAAATGGCTTCAAAAATTTTATCAGAGGGATAATGAGGTTGATGGCTTTCTTCATCATCTCGGTTAACCTCTAGATCTTTCTGTTTTCCTTCTCTGTCATCAGGATCATCTCCATCGTCACCATATCATCATCATCAACATCATCATCATCATCATTGTGTTGACCAAGAGCATTTACCAAGTCCACAAAACGTTCATCACCTATAAACCCACATTCTCTAACCCCATGTTCTCTTCTATCATATTTTGTATTAGTTCTTCAATGAAAGTGTCACCCTGATCTAAAACTTCACCCCCCGTATAAGGATGTGATTTAAAAACAGTTTCATCTTCCACCATAAAATTCTGCTGTAGAGGAGACAAGAATACACTGCAGGCACAGAAGCAACTGCATTCAGAGTCTTTTATGGGATTACCTGTATTGGAAAATCCATTTCACTGGTCACTGGACACTCCCTGGTCCCACACTACGTGCTTACAGAAGTTATGATGTGTTCGGGCTGCATCCCTCGCTGTTTCCATTCTTGGCTTAAGATTTTGTTCTGTCCAAAATTTTCTGATGACTGGAACTAAACACGCTCTGTACTTGATCAGCTCTTCTGACCCTCTTGAGCTGTCTCAGTCTCATGCACTCTGAGGCTTCCACCAACAAACCGGCCCCTTCTTAGTTTTCTTGCCAGTCTGGCTGCCCATGATTATTCTTTTTTTTTTTTTTTAATTAATTAATTTATTTATTTATCCCCCCCTTGCTGCTTGTGTTTGCTGTGTCTATTTGCTGTGTTCTTTCTGCGTCTGCTTATCTCTGCCTTGCTGTGAGATGTTGCTGCATCAGCCCACCGCGCTGCGCGGGCCTGCCTGCCCTCACGAGGAGGCCCCGGGAAGCGAACCCGGGCCTCCTGCATGGTAAACGGGAGCTCTATCCATTGAGCCACACCTGCTTCCCCATGATTATTCTTAAACACTGTGATAAAGTCTGCATTTGCCACTTGTGCCACCTTTATCAATGAGGGAGGACATTCTGGTAACAAGAAAGAAGAGGAACGCGGCAAATGCCGAGGAAATTCTTCTGCCTTGTCCTCAGTTGCAGGGTCCCGTTCCCTGGCTGCAGCCCTCATTGTGCCTGTCTTGCTCCCGCTCGCCATTCCTGCATGACACCACCGCTTGTGGTTCTCCACTGCCTTCTGTGTCCCAGTGTGTGTTGGAAGCTACAGGACCAAGCGCCCACTCATACATTTTTTATTCTTTCATTGATCACTCATTCAATTTAATTTATTTGAACTCCAAGGGGAAATCCAGAAGTGATAAACTGTACAAATTTCCATCCTCATAGGACATGGTGGGAGAGACCATAAACAATAAACATGTGCGATGTTAGCTGATGATAGGCCTTAGAGATGAAGAAAGCAGAGCAAGTGAGAGACAGGGCAGGACATAGGTCATCTGATACATCACAGCCTTACTAATAACACCAAGTGTGGAAAAAGCTTAGGGAAAGGAGTAGCCCAGTGGGCATCTGGGGAAGAACTTTCCTGGCAGAGGAAACAGAGAGTGCATAGTTGAAAGGTACAAGCATTCTTGGAACACATAAGTATAAGTAAGGGAGCCAGCATGTTCTTTTTCCTTCTTTATTAGATAAATCATATCAACTAATTAAAAAAAAAAACATTGGCATACAGTTTCACATTTTATTCTATTATCTTCTTTTTCATTCTTATCTGGCATTTTATTCCCTTTTTATTTGTAATATCATTAATTACTGCATTATAAGGTATATTCTTAGAACATTTTGCAAGAAATTTGACATTTTTTGAAAATACATTTTTATTACAGAAGTTGTGAACTTACAAAACAATCATGCACATGTGTGGAATTCCCATACAACACCCCTTCACCAACACATCACGTCATTGTTGAATATTTGTAACAAATAATGAGATAATATCATCAGATTACTACCACTAACTATGGTCCATAGCATACATTTGGCAGTTTTTCACATAACCCCCTATTATTAACACAGTACATCTTTGGCATTGATGAAAGAATATTACAGTATTGCTGTTAATTATAGTCCATAGGTTACATTAAATGTATTTTTGCCATGCTTCACATTCCCACCACCCTGCAATAATGATGTACATCCATTCTAGTTCACAGAACGATATTCTTGTATTTGTACAATCAATGACAATCCTCATCCACCTCTGGGTTCACTGCATTATTCAGTCCCTAGATTATTCTCTCGCTCTCTTTCAATTGGCATTTATATCCCTAGATCCCTTTTCAGGCACCATCCCATTTATAAACAGCTGCATTCGTTCTACTCACTATAATGTGCTCCCAATTAACTCTATCCATTTCCACACCTTTGCAGTCAAGTTAATTCAAACTTCTACAAACATTAAGAACCAGTACCCATCTCAGCCCTCCTCTTATTTCCTAATAATCTATATTCTAGGTTTTAACTCAATCTGTTTTCTCTTTGTATTCAGTTCATATTAGTGAGACCATGCAATATTTGTCCTTTAGCTTCTGGCTTATTTCACTTTGAATAATGTCTTCAAGATTCATCCATGTTATCATATGTACCCCAATTTCACTTTTTCTTACTGCAGCATCGTATTCCATCATATTTCGTTTCTCCATTCATTGGTTTCCATCTTTTAGCAATTGTGAATAACTGCTATGAACATCGGTGTCCAAATGTCTGTTCACGTCACAGTTTTCAGTTCTTCTAGATATATTCCTAGTAGAGGAATTGCTGGTTCATATGGCAGTTCTATATTTAGCTTCCCGAGGAACCTCCAAGCTATCTTCCACAGAGGCTGCACCATTTTACAATCCCACCAGCAGTGAAGGAGTGTTCTTGTTTCTCCATATCATTTCCAGCACTTACTTTTTTAAAAACTAATGGTCATTCTATGCAGTTGAGATGATATCTCATTGTCAGTTTTATTTGCATTTCCCTAAAAGCTAGTGATTTGAAAATTTCTTCACGTGTTTTTTGGCTATTCAGATTTCCTCTCTGGAAATATGTCTATTTAAGTATTTTGCCCATTTTTAAATTGTATTGCTTGCTCTTTTATTGTTGAATTGTATATCTCTTTATATAGAATGGCAATCAAACCCTTCTTGGATATGTGCTTTCCAAATATTTTCTCCCATTAAGTGGACTGCTTTTTCACCTTCTTGATGAAGTCATTTGAATCGCAAAAATATTTAAGTTTGAGGAGGTCCCATTTATCCATGTTTTCTTTCATTGCTTGTGCTTTGGGTGCAAGGTTTAAGAATCCACCACTTAGTACCAGGTATTGAAGATATTTTCTTACATTTTCTCTAGGAGCTTTATGGTTCTAGCTTTTATATTTAGGTCTTTGATCCATTTTGAGTTAATTTTTGTATAAGGTGTGAGATAGCGGCTTTCTTTTTTTCTTTTGGATATGAATATCCAGTTCTCTCAGCTCCATTTGATGAATACACTATTCTGCCCTAGCTGGGTGGGTTTGACAGCTTTGTCAAAAAATCACTGGACTGTAGATGTGTGGGTCTCTTTCTGAACCATCAATTCTGTTTCGTTACTCTTTGTCTCTGTCTTTATTCTAGTACCATGCTGTGTTTACCACTGTACCTAGGGAAAATGATTTAAAGTCCAGAAGTGAAAGTCCTCTAACTTTGCTTTTCATTTGTAAGATGTTTCTGACTATTCAGGACCACTTACCCTTCCAAATAAATTTCATAATTGTGTTTTCCATTTGTTTAAAAAATGTTTGTGGAAAGATTATTGAGATTGAATTGAATCTGTATATCAATTTGGGTAGAATTGACATCTTAATAATATTTGGTCTTCCCATCCATGAGCATGGAATGTTCTTCCAATTATTTAGGCCTTTATTTATTTCATTTAGTAATGCATTGTAGTTTTCTGAATACAAGTGCTTTATATCCTTTGTTAAGTTTATTCCTATATAGCTGATTCTTTTATCTTTATTGCAAATGGAATTTCCCCCTGACTTTCTCTTTAGATTGCATATTACTAGCATTTATAAACACCACAAATTTTTGCATATTGCTATTATATCCTGCCACTCTACTGAAATAATTTATTAGCTCTAGCAGCTTTGTTGTCAATTTTTTGGGACTTTTTAGGTAGGATCATAGCATCTGTAAATAACGAAAATTTTACTTCTTCCTTTCCGGTTTGGATGCTTTTATTTCTTTTTCTTGCCTGATTGCTCTAGCTAGAACATCTAGCACTATATTGAACAACATTGATGACAGTTGGCATCCTTGTCTTGTTCCTGATCTCAACAGGAAAGCTTTCAGTCTTTCACCATTGAGTACAATGTTGGCTGTGGCTTTTTCATAAATACCCTTTATCATGTTGAGAAAGTTTCCTTCAATTCCTATTTTTGTAGTATTTTCATCAAGAAAGGATGCTGTATTTTCTCAAATGCCTTTTATGCATCAAATGATAGGACCATGTGATTTTTCTTCTTTGATTTATTAAGGTCGTGTATTACTCTGATTGAATTTCTTGTGTTGAACTACCCTTGCATGCCTGGTATAAAATCCAAGTGATCATGATGAATAATTCTCTTGATGTGTTTTGGGAGTCGATTAGCATGTATTTTTTTGAGGATTCTTGCATCTTTTTCATTTGGGAAATGGGCCTGTAATTTTCTTTTTTTCATAATATCTTTTTCTGGCTTTGGTATTAGAGTGATATTGACATCATAGAGTCAGTTTCATAGTGTTCCTTCTTGTACAATATTTTGGAAGAATTTGAGTAAGAGTGGTATTAAATCTTCTTTGAATGTTTGGCAGAACTCACCTTTGAAACCATCTGGTCCTGGGCTTTTCATTTTAGGGAATTGTTTGATGACTGTTTCAATCTCTTTACTTGTGATTGGTTTGTTGAGGTTTTCTATTTTTTTTAGGGTCAGTGTAGTTTGTTCGTACATTCCTAGGAATTTTTCCACTTCGTCTACATTGTCATTTTGCTGGCAAAAGTAGTTCATAGTCTCTTTTTATGATCCCTTATATTTCTGTGGGGTCAGTAGTAATGTTCCATTTTCATTTTTTATTTATTTGCATCGTCTCTCTTTTCTTTTCTTTATCAGTCTAGCTAAGGGTTTGTCAATTTTTTTCAATCTTATCAAAGAACCAACTTTTGGTTTGGTTAATTCTCTCTATTGTTCTGTTGTTGTTGTTGCTCATAATTTCATTTATTTCTCCTCTGATCTTTGTTATTTCATTCCTTCTACTTGCTTCAGAAATAGTTTGCTGTTCTTTTTCTAGTTCCTCCTGCTGTGTAGTTAGGTCACTGATTTTAGCTCTTTCTTATTTTTTAATGTTAGGATTGAGGGACATACAATTCGTTCTCAGCACTGTCTTCACTGCTTCCCATAGGTTCTGATATGTTGTGTTCTTGTTTTCATTCATCTCAAGATATTTATTGATTTCTCTCACAATTTCTTCTTAGACCTCATGATTATTAAGAATGTTTTTTAATCTCCCTATATTTGTGAAATTTTCCTTTTCCCACCTTTGTAGATTTCCATCTTTATTCCATTATGATGAGAAAAAGTGCTTTGCATAATTTCAATCTTGTTGCATTTATTGACATCAGCTTTGTGACCCAGCATATGATCTATACTGGAGAAAGATCCATGAGAACATGAGAAGAATGGATATCCTGCTGTTTTGGGTTACAATGTTCTGTATGTGTCTCTTAGGTTTAGTCCATTTATCATATAATTCAAGCTTTCTGTTTCTTTACAGATCCTCTGCACAGATGTTCTATCCAAAGCTGAGAGTGGTGTTTTGAAGTTGCCAACTATTACTGTAGAGACATCTATTTCTCCCTTCAGTTTGGCCAGTGTTTGCCTCATATATTTTGTGGCATCCTGGTTAGGTGCATATACTTTTATGATTGTTATTTCTTCCTTCTGAATTGCCCCTTATATTAATATGTAATGTCCTTCCTTGTCTCTAGGTCTATAATAACAGCTTTGTTTTTAAAGTCTGTTTCATCCAATATAAGTATAGCTACTCCAGCATTTTTTGTTGTTGTTGTTGTTACTGCATGCATGGAATATCTTTTTCCAGTCTTTCACTTTCAATTTATTTGTATCCTTGGGTCTAAGGTGAGTCTCTTGTAGACAGCATATAGATGGCTCATATTGTTTTATCCATTCTGCCAGTCTGTATTTTTTGATTGGGGAGTTTAATCCATAAACATTCAAAGTTATTACTGTAAAGGCAATTCTTATTTCACCCATTTTGACTTTTGGGTTTTACCTGTAATATTTTATTTTTACCACTCTTTTTAAACTTTTAGTTACTTTTACTGACATAATCTTCATCTCTAGACTCTGTTCCTAGACATCCTCTCCTGTCTTCTTTTCAGGCTGCAGCACCCCCTTTAGTATTTCCTGCAATGCCTGTCTCTTGGTTACAAATTCTCTCAGTTTGTTTATCTGTGAATATTCTAAACTTGTCCTCATTTCTGAAAGTCAGTCTTGCCAGATATAAGATTCTTGGCTGGCAGTTTTTCTCTTGCAGTATCTCAAATGTATCATACCACTGCCTCTGGCCTCCAAGGTTTCTGAAGAGAAATTGACACTTAATCTTTTGGATATCCCTTCCTTATATATTTTGTGTCACTTTTCTCTTGTTGCTCTCAGAATTCTTTCTTTCTCTTTGACATTTGACATTCCGATTAGCATGTGTCTCAGAGATGGTCTATTCAGATGCATTCAGATGGGAGTATGTTGTTCTTCTTGAACAAAGATATCTATGTCCTTCAATAGGTTTGGGAAATTTTCAACCATTATTTCCTCAAATATTCCTTCTGCCACTTTTCCCTTCTCTTTTCCTTCTGGGACTTCCATGACAATATATTTGCATGTCTCTTGCCATCATTTAGTTCCCTGAGAACTTTTTCAATTTTTCACATGCTTTTCTTCATCTGTTCTTTTGTATGTTTGCTTTCAGAGGCCATGTCTTCAAGTTCAGGGATCCTTTCTTCTGCCTCCTCAAATCTGTTGTTATACGCCTCCAGTGTATTTTTAATTTCATTTATTGTGCCTTTCATTCAAATAAGATCTGCTATTCTTCTATGCATGCTTTCAAATTCTTCTTTGCGTTCACCCAATTTCTTCTTAATATCTTTAATCTCTTTAGCCATCTCATTGGAGTTATTAAGGAGATTTGTTTGAACATCTGATTAATTGTCTCAACTCCTTTATGTCATCTGTAGGCTTATCTTGTTTCTTTGACTGGGCCATATCTTCCCATTTCTTTGTATAGGTTGTAATTATTTAAAATGGCAGCTACTGGCCTCTGTCTGACTGGGACAGGTTCAAACTTTAGCTGTTTTTCTTGTTATAGTTTAGTCAGCAAAATTTACTAATCAGTAGCTGAAGTCAATTTACAACTGTCACTTCCTCCTGGATTTTTGGGAAATGGAGCTTCCAACTGCAATTAGGGAATAGCTCCCAAGGTGGCTTGCACACCAGTGGAAGGTGGGCACCAGCCTCCATGGTGTGGCGTGCTCTGTCACGAATCTTCTCTGCAGATGAGCAGTCTCATCCTTCGATTCCTTCAAGGATGCTTCAGGATGCGCTTCTGGTCTCCTGGGCCGCCCAAATGTGCTTTAGATCGCTCTGGGTGATCACTAACTGCCCCGTGGGACAAGCTGACTCTCGGAACGCCTTACTCAGTGCCATCTTGCCCCACCACCGAGAAATTTGACATTTTAATAATAGTTTATAAAAAAATTCAATCCTTTATCATTCTTAGTTTTTCAATTCAATAACATCTGCTAGCACATGTATTTCTGTATCACTTTTTATTTAGTTTGAGATTTTCTGATTTTATCTCTAATTTTAAGCTAGAAACTTAGTCTGTCAACTGTATAATACATATAGCATCTATTACCGGACCAAGGATTGACCTCACCCTTGCCCCCCCTGTACCCTGCCCCCTTGCCTGCCAGTCATCATTCCACATATCTCCTTGGAAGCAAGCCCAGATTTAGGTGCTTTTACCTTGAATTCTGCC
>JAQZBX010111068.1:0-10317 GCA_029593785.1 Cabassous unicinctus
CTGGCTTTTTATTACACCATTTATAAAGGACCTGATAATAAGATTAAGACTCATGCAGGATCATACAATCTAATTAAAGGCTCTTAACTGACACAATTTAACCAAAAGTTCTGGTAGATTAACAGGGTGTCTTCTGATAAAGTGAGTGCATTGATGGGGATGTAATGTGATCATGAGAATTGGAATAGGGACATATGGGCTGCAATGATATAGTGGAGATATTGAAACCTTAGATTCTGCTCAGTCTTCTGTGCCAGATAAACCTGGAATGGTCTGCCCTGAGGAATCAGCCACCCAATCCGTAGTCTGCCCTGAGGAAACAGCTCTCCTACATTCCTCTAAAGAGATTAATCCTGCTGTGTATGATAAACCTGTAGCTGCCTCCCCTGAGGATTTAGCCATGACACATCCACCTGAAGAGTTGAACACCTTTCATCAGATTAAAATTTAATGGAGGGACAACTAGCAAGATTGAGGCAGGGTAAGGAGCTCCTAGAATCAGCTCCTGCTACAGGGCAGTTAGTAATCACCCATAGCTATCTAAAGCACTTGTTTGGGAGCTCCAGGAGACCAGAAGTGCATTCTACAACATCCTTGAAAGAATGGAAGGAGGAGACTGCCCATCTGCAGAGAAGATACATAAGTAGAGCCCTCCACGCCATGGAGGCCAGTGCCCATCCTCCACTGGAGACACAAGCTGCCTTGGGAGCTATTCCAAGACTGGAATTGGAAGCTCCACTTCCCCAAAATGGGGGAGGAAGAGATGGTTGGACACCAACTTCAGCTACTGATTAGTAAATTTTGTGGGCTAAAGTATAATACTAAGAACAGCTAAAGTTTGAACCTGTCCAAGTCAGAAAGAGGCCAGGAGCTGCTATTTTGACTCCAACCCTATCATGAGGGGAAGCCGGGCTGACTGAAAATCAAAGTGATGGTAGAGACCAGTTTCTTTCACCCAGATTGGCCTGCAACCCTAGCCTAGTCTTCAGCCCCACCTCTAGCAGGGAGGAAGCTGGTAGGCCCTGCACCAGCCTACCAGGTAACTGCAGATACATTTGGCTGTCACAGACTAAATAACCAGAAGTCTACCAGGGCACTGTGGTCATCTTGGACCTGCAGTGCATAGATTGCTGTCCACACCTGCAACTCCATCCCTACCCCAGGCAGGGGAGAAAGGGGCATGAAGCTTCATCAGTCTCTCTGGGCAATGTCTAGGCCTGCATGAGTTGAATTATTCCACACAGCTGTGGCTCTGTCCCTACCGTTAGCAAAGGAGAAAGTTGGGAGAAGCTTCACAGGTCCTTGGGACAATGAGGGTGGCCTGAGCCTCCACAGCTTATAGCATCAACTACATCCTTGGCTCCTACTACACGACCAGCAAGGGAGAAAGGGCAGAAAGCCCTAAACTAAAGGGAAAACTGCACCCAGAATAAATATTCTAGTAAGCCAGATGCCAAGACACAAACAAAAAATTACAATCCACACCAAGAAACAGGAAGATATGGCCCAGTTAAAGGACCAAGATAAGCCTCCAGATGACATAAAAACCTTAATAAATTCAATGAGACAGCTAAAGAAATTAAGGATAGTAAGAAGACATTGGATGAGTACAAAGAAGAATATGAAACCATACATACAAAAATAGTAGATCTTATGGGAATGAAAGGTGCAATAAATGAAATTAAAAATACACTGGAATCATTACAGAAGAAAGGATTGGTGGGCTTGAAGAAATGGCCTTTGAAAGTGAACATACAAAAGAACAGATGAAGAAAAGATTGGAAAAGCTTGAACAAGGTCTCAGGGAACTAAACGACAGCAAGAGACATGCAAACATAAGTGCCATGGGTGTCCCAGAAGGAGAAGAGCAGGGGAAAGGGGCAGAAGGAATATTTGAAGAAATAATGGTAGAAAATTTCACAACCATATTGAAGGATTTAGATACCCATGTCCTAGAAGCATGACGTACTCCTGTCTGAAAAAATCCAAATAGACCAACTCGGGGACACATACTAATTAGAATGTCAAATGCCAAAGACAAAGAGAGAATTCTGAGAGCAGCAAGAGAAAAGCAATGCATAACATATAAGGGATACCCAATAAGATTAAGTGCCAATCTCTCATCAGAAACCATGGAGGCAAGAAGACAGTGGTAAGATATATTTAATATATTGCAAGAGAAAAACTTCCAGCCAAGAATCTTATATCTGGCAAGATTGTCTTTCAAAAATGAGGGCAAGTTTAGAATATTCTCAGATAAACAGAAACTGAAAGAGTTTTTAACCAAGAGACCTGTTTTGCAGGAAATATTAAAGGGTGTGCTACAGCCTGAAAAGAAAAGACAGGAGGGAGAGGCCTGGAAGAGAGTCTAGAAATGAAGATTATATCAATGAAAGTAACTAAAAGTGTCAAAAGAGTGGTGAAAATAATTTATGACAGATAAAACCCAAATATTCGGAATAAACTTAACCAATGATGTAAAGCAATTGTATTTAGAAAATTACAACTCATTGTTAAAAGAAAAAAAAAAAAGACCTAAATAATTGGAAGAACATTTCATGCTCATGGATCGGAAGACTAAATATCATTAAGATGTTTACTCAAATTGATATACAGATTCAATGCAATCACAATAAAAATTCCACCAACATTTTAAAAATAAATGGAAAACATGATTATCAAATTTATTTGGAAGAGTAAGGGGTACTGAACAGCCAGAAACATCTTAAAAAGGAAAAGCGAAGTTGGAAGACTCTCATTTCTGGACTTTAAGTCATATTACCTAGCTACAGTGGTAAAAACAACTGGTACTGGCATAAAGACAGACACTTAACCTATGGAATTGAATTGATGGTTCAGAAACAGACCCTCCCATCTATGGTCAAGTGATTTTTGACTAGCTTGTTAAACCCACCCAGCTCAGGCAGAACAGTCCATTCAACAAATAGTGCTGAGAAAACTGGATACCTATAACAAAAGGAGGAAAGAGGACCTCTATCTCACACTTCATACAAAAATTAACTCAAAATGAATAAAAAACCTAACTATAAAAGCAAGAACCATAAAGCTTCTAGAAGAAAATGTAGGAAAATATCTTCAAGACCTGGCAGTAGGTGGTGGATTCTTAAAGGAGGTAAGAGGAGGACTGAGATGGACTACTGATATTTAATGTAGGTAGAAGTTTTAATTAGCTTTACTATAAAAGTGTAGAAATGTACAGAATTGATGGTAACATATTATAGTGAGTAACAGCTGGTTTATAAATGGGGATGTGGCTGAAAATGGTAGTCTAGGGATGTAAATGCCAATTGACAGAAAGCTAGAGGATAATCTAGGGACTGAATAGCACAGTAAACCCAGAGGTGGATGAGAATTGTTGTTGATAGTACAGATGCAAGAGTGTTCTTTGTGAGCTAGAGCAGATGTATAACACTATTGCAGGGTGGTGGGAATGTGGAGAAGTATGGGAAAAATACAACTGGAGTGACCTATGGACTGTGGTTAACAGTAATAATGTAATATTCTTGCATCTATGTCAAAGATGTACTGTGTTGATAATGGTGGAGTATAGAAAATGTGTGCCAAATGTACTCTATGGACCTGGTAATAATCTGATGATATCTCATAATCTGTAACAAATGTTCCACATGCTGTAGTGTGTTGATAGAGGGATGTTTGGGAATTCTTCGCATGTGCATGATTGTTTTGTAAGCTTACAACTTCTGTTATAAAAATATATTTTAAAAATAATAATAGGGTGGGTTGGGGGGAAAATACACCAAATGTAAGATATGGACTATAATTAGTAGTAAGATTTTGACAATGTTTTTTCATAATTTGTAACAAATGTCTCAACACAGTACAAAGTGTTGGTGGAGGGTTGATGTATGGGACCCCATATATAAATGTTTGCTTTGCAAGTTCACAACTTTTACTATACACTTACTGTTTATGTATGTTCGTGTATAAATGATATACAAATAATAATGATGGTGGGGCGGGTTGGGGGAAAATACTTTGGTTAGTGGTAATACTTTGAGGATGCTCTTTAATCATTAGTTAAAAATGTTTGACAGCAGTGCAAGGTATTGGTGGGGTGAGGTATGGGAGCCCTGTATGATGTTATATATGTTTGTTTTGTAAGTTCATAACTATTGCTATACACTTATTGTTTATGTTTGCTCATGTATGAGTGATATACTTCAATAAATTTTTAAAAATTTAAAAATAATTTAATGGAATTCCCAGAGGTAATTGACTTACAAGGCACTGCTAATTTCTCTCAAGGCCCATAACCACCACCCATCTTTTCTTCCAGACCTATAACTACACTGAAGTGCCAAAACCACAAAAGATGAGGCATAAATAATGCCCTATGAGGAAGAGTGCTAGCCTCCAAAAGAACTGCATGACTTTTCTAATTTACACAAAAATAAATCAAGGGAATATGTGTGGGAATGGATATTAAGGGTTTGAAATAATGGTAGAAGGAACACGAAGTTGGATCAAGCTGAAGTTATTGTTATGGGCTGACTAAACAAAATTTCTGGATTCAATTTTGTGTCATGAGGGTTTTGAAAGGGCTCTAACAAGTGCCCTAATACTGGACCAAAGTGTTGGGAGCCCCACAAAGTAGGGCCCCTGGAATTCAGACGGTGGAGTGTAACCGTTGGCCAATTTGATGTAATTATGAATTCCAAAAATATAATTGGATCATGCTTGTAAACTGATCTGTTAATCTGGGCATGATTAAGTTATGATTAGGGCATTGACTGGGTCATGTCAGTAGGGCATTGAGCCCCACCCCTTGGTGGGTGGGGAATCAAATATAAAAGGCATGGCAAGAACAGAGTTGAAGCAGTCTTTTGAGAAGAAGTTTTGATGTCGGAAAGAAGGCCCCAGGAGAAGAGAAGCAAGCTGTTCCCCTGATCGTCTACAGCTGACCTTGTGGAGGAAAGAGGAGCTAAGCCCGGAGAGAAACACAGCCCCTGGAAGAGAGAAACCCCAGAAGCCTGAACACTGGCAAACGCCAGCAGCTGTCTTGCTCTAACACGTGGCAATGGACTGTGGTGAGAGAAGAAACTTAACGCTTTATGACCTGGTAAGTGTGGACTTCTATCCCAAATAAATACCCTTTATAAAGACCAACCCATTTTTGGTATTTCTCATTAGCACCCCTTTGGCTGACTAATACAGGTACTATTCTGCCAAGCTGGCCTCGGTACCACAGAATGGTCTACATTACCTGAAGTCAAAATGTCCACAGTGCTCTTGTGTAAGATGGATGAGGGGATCCAAAGGCTTGGAGGGATTGCAATGCTAGAGTGAATTTATCATGTGAGACTTCCTTACCCACTCCTGGCATATCTAGAAGACACATTGTTCACTAGGACTGTGAGGAATAAGTTTGTGAGTGCAAATCCTTTCTCCTCGAAGACCTCTGTGGTTGCTCTTCTCTGTAAGTCAGATATTACTGTAGGAACTGCTGCTACTGAACATGGATGCTTAAATACAATGGGGATGATCATATTCCGGGTTGGTAGGTAACAACTGGTGGAACTTAAATGCCAAACATAAGGTAGGCATGGCTACTTTAATGGACAGCAGCATCAAAATAGTAATCAGAATAGTTTGACTCACAGAGACCTATGGCATTGACTAGTTGATATTGAGGTACCCAGAAGTGAAATAGTTGGTCTACTCAACTCTCACTTGGTTTGTACAAGCAGGAGAGTTCTAGATCAAGTGAACAAAAGTGTGACTTGAAGCACAAAACAGAGTAATGTTCCCTCAAATCCCAAACTTCAGACAGTTTACAGACTCAGCACTTTTTAAATTTAAATTTAATTTTTAAAAAAGATAGTTAGATTACATAAAAGTTACACAAAAAATATATAGGATTCCCATATGACCCACTCCCTACACCTCCCACATTTTCCCACATTAACATCCTTCATTAATGTGGTGCATTTTTTGCAATTGATGAACACATTTTGGAGCATTGCCACTAAGCATGGATTATAGTTTACATTGTAGTTTACACTCTCTCACACACAATTTTTTAGGTTATGGCAGGATATATAATGGCCTATATCTGTTGTTGCAATGTCAGGAGTTTGGTGTCTTGCCAGTAGGCCCTACTTTGGAATTTATTTTCCCCAGTGTGACTGAGTTGGACTCAGTTGTGGTTTCCCTACATATGGCTCTTCTGACCCTTCTATTTGAACTTATAATTAGTGCTAGAGTTGATATGTGTATGTCCAAGAGACTTACAGCTTTGGGATGTCCATCTGTCAGCTGGGCCCTGAATCTCAACAGAGTTGCAACATCTACTCTCTAGTTCATTGGACTCTCCCAGGACAACTAACAAGTAGATGATAAAGGACAATGACCATACTGAGGCACCAAGATAGTCTACAACTGCAAGCAAGAGAGCCCCATCCATCTGCCCTATGGGATCGAAGCCCCCTCTCAATTAGAGGTGGAGTGGGCATCACCATCCCAGAATCCTCAGATTTGGGAAGGAACTATGGACTAAAGTAGACTTACTGGTATTCTACTATACACTTATTGTGATTCTACCAATGGAAGGAATCATATCATTGATATGGAGGCAGTGGCCACTGGAGGTTCTGATGACAGGGAGAGGGAAAAATAGGTGTAATATCAGCACCTCTTGAATGAGGGGAAGGTCCAAGCTACATTGCCTAAAATTTTTACTTTTACTTTTCCAACCCACCTATAGCCTTTTACCAGGGGTATTGTATATTGGGGAAAATGAAATTATCAAACATTTTGGCTCAGAATGACAGTAATTCCAGGAGAACCAACATGCTACTGTGGTCCAACAGTCATGATGAGGCTTATCGATATCAAGTGATTAATGGAATTGTATCTCAGGTCTGCCTCACACTGGATTAAGTGAG
Organism: Cabassous unicinctus; assembly: GCA_029593785.1. Classification (NCBI taxonomy): domain Eukaryota; kingdom Metazoa; phylum Chordata; class Mammalia; order Cingulata; family Chlamyphoridae; genus Cabassous; species Cabassous unicinctus. Next base: position 6,927 of record JAQZBX010111068.1, read on the forward strand.
TCTCTAAATACATTCTGTGGTTATAGCCCCTTTTCCACAAAGCATAATAGGAATTGACATACTCAGCAATGGGCAGATTCACAAAATTGGTTCCCTGACCTGAGGAGTGAGGGATATGACAGTTAGAAAGGCCAAATAGAAGCCATGAGGCCTGCCTATACTTAACCAAATAGTAAACCAAAGTCAATACTTCATTCTTGGAAGGATTGCAGAGATTAGTTCTACCATCAGGACATGAAGGATATGGAAATGCCGATTATTGCTATCACCCTATTCAAGGTTCCTATTTGGCCTGTTCAGAAAACAGGTGGATCTTGGAGGATGATAGTGGTTTGTAGTAAACTTAACTAGTAGTGACTCCAACTACAGCTGCTGTTTCAGATGTGGTATCATTGCTTGAGCAAAATCACCAATTCCCTGCTACCTCATATGCAACTATTGATCGGCATATAATTTTTTCTTTATACCTTTATTAGTCAGTCAAAAGGTTGCTGATGTAAAGAACCAGAAATCTGTTGGTTTTTATAAAGGGTATTTATTATGGGTAGAAGCTTACAGTCACAAGGCCCTAAACAGTCCAACTCAAGCTTACTTCCTTACCAAACTCTCTTGCCATGTGTTGAAGCAAGATGGCTGGTGACAGCTGCAAGGATTCGGGCTTCCCCTTCCTTCTTAAGGCTCTGTGGTCCCAGCTTCTTCCCATCTCAGCTGTAGGCGGGCATAAGCCTTGTCTCTCTCCCTGGGACTCATTTCTTTCTGGGCTCAGCTGCACCGTTTTCTTCACAAGGTCAGCTGTTGACTGTCAGTCTCATTCTCTTCCCAGGACTTCTGCTGTGTCTAATGAACTGTCACTCTTCCTCTGTGTAGCAGATTGATATTGTTTATGAATTCCAAAAATAGATATTGGATTATGTTTGTAAACTGGTCTGTCCCTCTGGGCATATTAGATTATATTGGATTCAGAGGTTTCACTTTTCCTTGATTACATAACGATTAAGGCTTTGATTGGGCCATGTCGATGTTGCTTCCTTGCCTCCTTGGTGAGTGGGGACTCACAAAGAAAAGATATGGCAAAGAATAGAGTTTAGAGTTTTAATGCTGAAGCCCAGGAAGGAAGAACACAGAGGAGCAGAGAGAAGGCTCCATTAGACATGACAGGGGCCCTGGGAAGAGAGACAAGTCGTTTGCCTGATAGTTTACAGCTGGCTTTGTGGAGATAGCAGAGCAGCTGAGCCCAGAGAGAGGCAAGACCCAGGAAGAGAGGAAACAGGAAGCCTGAAACCTTGCAGATGTTGGCAGCCATCTTCCTCCAACACATGGCGATAGATTTTAGTGAGGGAGGTATCTTGCACTTTATGGCCTGGTAACTATAAGCTTGTACCCCAAATAAACACCCTTTATAAAAACTGACCTATTTTTGGTATTTTGCATCAGCACCTCTTAGGCTGACTAATACACTCTGTATTCTTCTTCTCTATGTGTTTACTTCCATGTGAGTGTCTGTTTTATCCCTAAGGGACTGGGACTGGATACTTAGTCACACTCTAATGACATGGTTGGACCAGAGCCCTAATCTTAACATAATTTAATCAGACATCTCAGATGAATCTAATATAATCAAAGGGGTTATCACCCCAGAGGAACAGACCAGTTTACAAACCTAATCTATATCTCCTTTTTGGAATTCATAAGTAATATTGAACCATCACAATACCATTTAATAAAGGCCAAGAGAAACAATTTGCTTTCAACTGGCAAGGCCAGCAGTACACCTTCATGTCCTGCCTCAAGGGCATATCTCTCTTCAGTCCTATGTTTTAATCTAGTCTGCATGGAAATTTTGTGCCTTTCTCTTCCACAAGGCATCATATTGGTTCATTCTATTAATGACATTATGGTGATTGACCTAGTAAGCATAAAGTAGCAACTAGTGTATAAATATTGTGTGCCAGATGTTAGGAGATAACTCCAACAAAAATTCAGCATCCGTCCATCTTAGTAAATTTCTTGGCATTCAGTAGTGCATGCATGTCAAGATATTCCTTCAAAGGTGAAGAATAAACTGTTGTAACTGATATCTCCTATAAATATAAAAGAGGCACAACACCTAGTTAACATTTTTGGATTCTGGAGTAAACGTAGTCTTCATTTGGGTGTCTGTGCTGTGTTGGTTCTTTTTGGATGCCAGAAAGTTATGTTCTTATATTGAACCTATGTTGATCCTTTGATTAGATTAGATAAGGTAGGGATATTTGATTAGATTGCTTCAGTGGGGCATGAACCATGGCGGGATTAATCCTCTTATTAGTGCCCTTTATAAAGGGAGGAATAAAAATGCAAACACCAAAAAAGATGCACAGACAGATGCCTCCAGACGTTGACATCAACAAACTCAGGAAAATGAAATTTCACAGATGGAAGAGTCCAAATCTGAAGGCAACAAGCCCATTTTTTAATTGCGTAGTTTGTCATTTTATTGTTGAGTTGTATGACTTCTTTACATAACATGGATATTAAACGCTTATCAGATATGCGATTTCCAAATATTTTCTCCCATTGAATTGGCTGCCTTTTCATGCTTTTGACAAAGTCCTTTGAAGTGCAAAAGTGTTAAATTTTGAGGAGTTCCCATTTAGCTATTTTTTTTCTTTTGTTGCTCATTCTTTGGTTGTAAGGTTTAAAAAACTACCACCTACCACAAGACCTTGAAGATGTTTTCTCATAATTTTCTCCTAGGAGTTTTATGGTTGTCACATTTATATTTAGGTCCTTGATCCATTTTGAGTTATTTTTTATATAAGGTATGAGTTAGGGGTCTTCTCTCTTTCCTTTGGATATGATTATCCAGTTCTCCCAGCAACATTTCTTTAATAGACTGGCCCAGCTGGGTGGGCTTAACAGCTTTGACAACAATCACTTGACTGTAGATGTAAGGTTCTATTTCTGAGTTCTCAATTTGATCCCATTGGTCAATCTATCTTTTTGCCAGCATCATGATCTTTTTAACATTGTAGTTAAGTAATATGCTTTATCCGTGTGGCACAACACCTGCAATGGATATACACATCCTGGGGCCTTGCCACCGAGCATAGACCACACTCTCTCCCACACAGTTCTGCATGGTATATGCTGATGGAAAATGGCCTACATCTGTCGCCGCAGCGCCATTCAGGACAACCCCCAAGTCCCAAAAAAGCCCCTGTATTTCAACTGCCCCTCCTCTCCCTGCCCCAAAAATGTCCAGTGGCCACCGGCTCCACCTCACCGTTACAATTTCTTCCATTGCTTGAATCACAATATGTCTACAACAGAACATCCTTAAAAAAAATATATATATATATATATAAAATAACATTTATGTAAACAAATGCACAAATATGCATATGTATTT
>JAQZBX010111069.1:0-10318 GCA_029593785.1 Cabassous unicinctus
CCCAAAAAGTTCTGCAGGCGATCCTCCCCCCACGTCCAGACCTAGCCAACCACTTTCTGTCACTCTAGGTTAGTTTTGCCAGTTCTAGAATTTCACATAAATGGAATCTTTGGGAATGCTGTCGTGGACCCTTTGGTGGCTGGCTTCTTCCAGTCGGCATAATGTTTTTGAGACTCATTCATGTCACATGTGTCAGTAGGTCTTTCCTTTTTTATTGCTGAATAGAGTTCCACTGCATCGATGTAGCACCAGCTATCCGTCACCAGTTGATGGACATTTGGGTGGTTTCTACTTTGGGGCCATGACGAACAACAGCTGCAAACATTCTTGGACAAGTCTTTGTGTGTGGACATGTATGTTCGTTTCTCCTCAGTAGATACCTAGGAGGGGGATGGGTGGGTCACTGCGCTGACCAGACTAAACGTCTTTCGTGGCCAGGTCAAAGCCGGCCACCTCTGCTCTGACCCAGCCAGAACCAGAAGCCAGGGAACCCCAGTACCAGTCCAGTGTACCCTCTACTGAGCCACACTGCCCCCTGCCTGGGGCCTGGGCACTTTCCTAAACTCTTAGATGACCTGCTTTTCTGGGGCAGAACAGTTTGGCCCACATCTGAAGAAGGCCATGCCCAGTCATTACACCTCTTCACCCCCACTGGCCTGGCTGGAGGCACCCTTTCCTTGCTGTGTTACAAAGCAAATACACAGACACACACCACACCCACGCCTCCTTTCTAAAAACTTTTCAGTGTCTCTTGGATTTTTCCTGAAACACTTAGAAGAGAAAGCGAGGCTAGGGTTGATTTCCTTCTTGGATTGGTAGGGTCCTGAGGCCTTCTGGGGGCCTCCAAACAAATGCTTTATCTTCCCATTTTGGTTACTAGATTGTTACAGGAATTAGTTGAAACCTGTAGGCCTAAAGCGATGAAGAAGATGATGCAATTTGTTACAGCAGTTTGTATTGTATGCAAACCAGTATTTGAACTAGTATTTGAAATGACCTTGGTTTCACTAAGAGGGGATCTCTTGTATTCAAATGCACTAACCAATGAATGCCTGGCTGCCCTTCGTAAGAGCCGTGGCTACACCCACGGGCACCAGGAGGAGCGAGCCCTCTGGCCCATTGTCTGAGCTGCCACTGGAACACCTGCTACAATCCACCTATGGAACTGCTGTGCCTCCTCTGAGCAGAGGTGGACCCAGCACTCCTTGGGTGCCACCCACCCCTCTTCCTTCCTCCTTAGGTTAGTGACCCTCTCCTTTTCCTCCTCCTTTGGATCTGGAGGTGTGCAAGAAAAGGCTTTGCTAACCCCTAGTTAGTCTGCCTGTCGTCTCTGGCAAGGGCCCACTGAAAGAGCTAGCATAAAAAATTTAAAAAGAACCTACCTACTTTGAGTCCCAACTTCAGAATTAAAACAGAAACAAAAACATTCTTTATCAGACTAACATACTCCGAGCACCGGATCTTTGGGCTATTTAAAGGAGAATGGTTTTAGCATCAAGGTCAAATGTAGTGTCTTTTTGTACATCCATTAATTGCTTAAAGTAGAGTAAAATTTTCGTCTTCATATTTGGACAGCAAATATCTTGTCAGCTTTTTATTTTCCCTGGAGTTTCATCACCTTTTCTCTTCTTATTGATAAAGAATACCTGCCTTCAACATAGCCTCAATTTTTTCAACTCTATTTATCAGGAAATTTATGGCAATCCTCTCTTTATTCCTGGAGATACCTCCCTGGAGCTCTTCAGTGTCCTGCTCTGATCAGGCCCAACTGCATCCTAGGTCTGCAGCAGAGCTATCATCCTGGGACTTCTCTTCCTTGCTATCCAGGGAGAGATCCTGAACCTGTTTTCCAGATCCCAAGACCTCCTCCTTTTTGTTTTGTTTTTCCTTCATTTAGCTGGATTACATCTTCAAGTAACTTTCTAAAAGGATACACGGGAAAAAGTTTTCTGGACCCTTTTATATCTGAAAATATTTTTATTCTGCCTTCAAACTTGATTGTAATTTAGTTGGGTAAAAAAATTCTAGGTTCAGAATGGTGGAGGTATAATCCTTTGTAGATTACTTATTCTTATTTATTAGTTTTTGTTTGTTTTTTAACCCTCCAGAAATTTTTCGGATCTTTTCTCTGTCCAGAGAGTTCTAAAATTCTATGAGAATATGTCTAGGCATGGGTAATATTCATTCATCCTGCTTTGCTCTTGGTAGGTCCTTTCAATAGCAAGTTTTATGTTTTTCAGGTCAAGAAATTTCTGCTATCATTTCTTTTATTATCCCTCCCCATTATGTTCTTTTACTTGCTATGCTATCTCTAGATTTCAGCTGGTAATTTGTTGCACTGTCTGCATGGATTCCCTGTGTTACCTTTTCTTTTATATATTCAGTCTCTGTTATCTTGTTAAGATCTTCTTAATTTTGTCTTCAATTCCTTCTACTGAAACTTTTCATTTCAGCAATTACATCATTTACTTTCTGTATCAGTATGGGTCCAATCAGGAGACAGAAACTACACAGTAATTTTTAAAGGGGACATTTAATATAAAGACTAGTAAACTATGATAAGAGAGTTATCATATAGACGACATCATTGGAGATGATGTAGTCAGAGCCCGTTGAATGGCAGAGAAGCTGTTTGGATTGCCCAGGCCAGCAGGAAACACCCCTCTTCAGAGAGCGGATGCTGGTGAGCAGGTATGCAGAGGGAGTGGAGGTACCACTGAGGTGTGAGGCTTGGAGTACACAGTGTCCGTGTCAGGAGAGCCACAAGAAACAGCCCTCTGGAGTGCAGGAGAGCCAAGGCTGGCTGGGGCTGCACAGAGGGAGTCAGAGTGCTCCTGCTGATATGAGTCTGGAGCTTGCCAGTGTCTGTACTGGGAGGGCCATGCCAAGGTGGTCACCAGACCTAGGATGAGGCTGTGAGGTCGCCAAGGGACTGCCTGTTCTGGAGCGGGACTAGGGCAGAGCACCACCAGACTCTGCAGCAGGAGCAAGAAAAAGCAAAACACAATAGACCAGAATCAGGAAGAAAAGCCCCCATCTCCCTGCAATGGCCCTTCAGTACCCTCTACTAACAAAGCTTAACATCATGCTCACTCTAAAGAAGAAAAGCTTAGAGTCCAGTCCATTATCATAGAGCAGGTACTGAAAAGTAAATGTGGAGCTGAGAGGCAACAGATTGATAACACGCACACTTTCTAAAAGCCGTTCCTTATCCTCCAGTCTCTTATTGTTCCTTTTTCATAATATCCTCCTGTTATTTTTTTTCAGAGCATCCTGTAAAAACTTCTTGAATTTTTCCATGGACACTAATTTGATTTTTTTTAAGTTCTCTTCTACTCCCAGATTTATCATTGCTTCACCTGTAGTAAGTTTTTCTGTTTGTATATCTTGTTATTCTCTTTCATACTACTAGTTTTCTTTATATGTCTGAAGATCTTTACTATTCATTCCTATTTATTTTTTTAAAAGGACTATGCTGAATACACCAATAGCTGATGAGCTTTCTTCTGCAAGTGCTTTAGGATTTCATTTTCACAATGGGTATCTTCCCTGAGTAGGAAGTCTGCCTGGGAACTCTGGGCCCGTGGGTGAGTAGCGTAAACTGGCAGCCTTCATTTTAGGGTAATTGGGCAGGGCTTGCTGGTTGACAAAGTGTATCCCAAATATACAAATAAAGAAGTCTTTGCACCAGAGTGGCAGCACCACACTGGAAACTCTAGCTTTCCCTAGATATTCCTTCAGAGTCTTTTGTCAAAATGTCAATTGTTTTTACCAAAGGATAAAAACTCAGGCACCATCTGTCAGTGTCTATGCCATACCACAGTTACAAATTTTTAATATCACCTCTGGTTTTCCTTTTTCCTTTTACCCTTAATAAATCTCTATTTTCAGTCCTCCACTTCACGCCCTTCCTTCATTTTACCTGCCTGACCTGAGTCCAAAGCCTCTCTGGGGGTCTTAAAGTAAGTTAGCTCTCACTTCCTTCACAGCCCCCATGTAGCACGTTTTAGGGTTTCCTCCTCTTGGTTTCCTTTGTCACCACCCTTCCTGTAGAAATTTGTTGAAATCTCTCATCTGCTGATGAGCCCACTTTCTTTTCACTGTCAAAGGTTTCTACTTTGTGTTCATTGGCAAATATCCAGCATCTTGAGTTGAAAGCCTATATTCATCTATCTTAAGTCAATAAAACAGACTTACAAGCAAGTAAAATTTTTACCAGCCCCAAAATGTCAGGATGAAAAAGCTAAAAAAAGAAAAAAGAAATTATCATCAGAGCTTCTTAACGAAATGCTAAATCTGGATTTTATTCCACTCACTAGGTCTAACTATTCAGACAATAATCAAAGCCCAAACTTGACCTAGTTAACAGTCAGAATTGAAGGTCATTTGCCTGGTGGGGGTAGAGAGAGGTACAGGAGTAGCGACACAGACCTATGCCCTTTGGTTGGAGGTGAGAACTGCTTACCGGGAGGTTTGATGGTCACCCCTGGTGGACAGGTGGAACGGGTGATGCAGCGGGCGCAGGAGTTGGTGGCTGACGTGGCACAGAACATGCCAGGTCGACATTCGCAGACGCGGGAAGAGTTCCATGTGCAGGGTGTCTTCTCCACCAGGTCATCTAAGAGACACAGAGAAAGGTCATGGGGAGGATCAAGGGATGGCAAGGGGAGGGGGTCCAGAGAAGCATTTGCTCGGGGACCGTCCTGCGAGAAAATGTTCATTTGACTATTCCATTGGGCAGGTCTTTTGACAGTCAAAAAAGAAGTGCCGTATGTTTCCAGTTACATAAAGTTCCAGAAAATGCAAACTACTCCATAGTGACAGAAGCAGATCAATGGCTGCTTGGGAATGGGTATGGGGGTAAGGAATGGTGGAAGGGCTTACAAAGGAGGAAGAAGGAACTTTTGGGGGCGCTGGCTATGCCCATTATCTTGATTACGGTGCTGGCTGTACAGGTGCATACATATGTCAAAACTGAACAGATTGTGTGCTTTGAGTATGTGCAGTTTATTGCATGCCAACTACATCTCAATAAGCTGTTAAAAGAAAATAATCCAGGGGAAAAGCTTGAGTGGTCATGGTGTAGAACATGAAATGAGATTGGCCATGACTTGATAATCATTTAAAGCTGGGTGACAGTCCTTAGCAACATTCCTTAGTTCTCTCTACTTCTGAATATGCTTGAAATTCTCAAGGATAAAAAGGTTTTGTTCTTCAAAAGCAAAAAATAAAATAAAAGGTTAGAGTTTTCATAAAAGAAAACGTAACAATGCATTTATACGTGTTGGGGAATGTTTTGCATTCCCCAACTGTTAGATGAAAATAGGATTATTGCATCAGGAGATTAGACAAATGTGACTTGGGATACGCAGAGGCCCAGAGTCATAAAACAAGGGACCATACAGTCTCTTCTTGCAACTTCCATGGAGAGGAGAACTGGGGAGGATTTGGGGAGCTTATACAGAAGGCGTGAGGGAGATGATTTGGGGCAATGACATCAATCACTACTCTAGCTGTTAGTATAACTGAGTGTGCAAGGTGGTATTCTCAGCACTCTACCCAGCGCACCTGGAGTAACCTACTCAATTCCCTCAACAGCTCTCGGAGATAGAAACTATCACGATTCACTTTACAGCTGAGGAAACCGAGGTGCGGAGAGGTTAAGAAACAACCATCTAAGAGTGGCATGGCCATGATTTAAACCCAGGCACTTGGGCTCCAGAGTCCGTGCTCTCGGCCACTCCACCCCACGGCCTCTGGGGGCTTGAGTTATGAGAGCTGAATGAAGTCTTGGGCCCAGCACCCATCTCTTGTTTTGCCATCTGACACAGTAGCTGTGGTAGATCGTATTTTTCCAAAAATGGTCATAGAAATATTGCTGGTCCCATCTGACCATGCAGAGCCTGGCCACTGGCCATCAGGAAGTACACTCTATTTTCCTTCCTTTGAACTTGAGTGGGATTTGTGACTGCCTTGACAAATAGAAAATGGCGGAAGTTAGGCTCTGCCGTAAACTTCTGCTTCTCTCTCAAACGCGTTCTCTCAGGACACTTGCCCTTAGAATCCAGCTGCACGCTGGGAGGGAGCTCAAAGAAGGTCCTATGGAAACACCACACAGAGGGGCCCCCCTGGAGAGCCCCCCAGCCACGGCGACATCCGTCACCAGACCTGTGAGCAAACAAGCTTCAGATAATTCTTGCCTCCAGCCTTCACGTTTTCCAGCTGAGGCCCCAGACGCTGTGGTGCAGAGACAAGTCATTCTCTCTGTGCCCTGCCTGAATTCTGACCCACAGAATCCTGGAATACAGTGTTTCTCGTCACTAAGTTTTAAGGAAATTTGCTAGGCAGCCTTAGTACCTAGAACGGTGGCCTCTGGTGACAACAAATGGAGTGCTCACTACTCTATTTGGCCTCCCCGGACCCTCTGGTCCACGTTTCAGTGTGAATAAAACCCTGGACAAGGAGATGGAATCACCCAGTCCCCCGGGTAGCCTCTGTGGGTGGGCTGGGCCCTCCAAGACCACGGCGGCCATGGCCTTCGCAGCTTCCCCTGTGCTGCGTGGCCCTCAGGGACTTTTTGGGATGGCGGGTGGTGCCATGAGGCTGCAGCGAGGTGGCCGCAGGGAAAACACCAGTGCCAGCTGTGTGCACACAGTCACCAGTGGTGCTTGTCGGAGGCGCCCTTTAGAGGCAGGGCCCAGGGCCCGGGGCCTGGTGGCAGAAGAGCCTCAGCTTGGACTCTGGCCCTGCCCCTCAATAGGGCTTGTGAGCTTTGGGAAGTTCCTTGACCTCTCCAAGCCTCTGTTGCCTCTCCTATAAAATGGGACAATCATAACCCCTGCTTCATAGGGTAGTTAATGAAAATGAACAAGATAAATGTGGAACAGGTTTGGAATAGGTGGGAGCTTGATGAATGTTTCCTTGAAGGAAAGAGTGAACGAACGGAGGCATTCTGAAAAGGGGTCACTCTCATCGAAAACCCACAAACGTGAGTGGAGCCACTGGAAGGGACGGTTCAGGAACACTGGGATAGAGGCCCGAGGCGTCAGAGGGCAGAGCAGCCCAAGACCAAACCCAGCTCCCACCCCCAGATTCTCCGCCTCTCCTCCCAGGCCCCCCTCGCTCCCTGGAAGGAGCCCTTGGAGGGAGGAAAAAGCCCTTACCTCGGGAACAGCTCACACAGGCAATGCAGCGGCCAGCAGCGTCCAGGTAGTAGTCCTGCTCGCACCGCTTCCTGCAGGCGGCAGAGCCCTGTGGACACAGCTGCGGGGACAGCCCTGGCAAAGGAAGCAGAGAGGGTCCAGGCCAGGCCCGCCTTGGCAAAGGCCTCACGCACACCCCCTCCATCTCTGAAGCCCTCCACTCCAAGACAGCTCCCAAACTCCGCAGACATCGGATCAGCTCTGCCTCTCAGAGGGAGTCCTGAGGCTCAGAGAGGAAAGGAATCTAAGACCCCCCCACATACACACCCTCCGGAGAAAAGCACCAATGCCTCCTAGCCTCCCCCTGCTTCCTGCTCTCCCCTCTCTGACCCACCGTGTCCACGACTGCCAGAGCCCTCTCCCCAGTCTCATTGCTACATCACTTCCTGGCTCAAAACTTTAGTATCATTTTTCCCTTTGAGATCAGCAAAAAGGCAAGAATTAAACTGACCCAGAGAGAGGTCTGGCCTCTGCCCTCAGCTACTGGGAGGTGATGTCTGGGTCTCTGGAATGTCCTGCTGGTTAACAGTGTCTTTGTTTGCTAGGGGTTTTGGCCACTGGACAATCTAACAATGTGATGTATGACGGGGACTTAGGCCACAGGATATCAATTCTGAAGTCTGGAAGAACCGGAGGCTCTGGGAGGGGCTGGAGTCTGAAGGTCAGCCACGCAGGCAACACGTGAGCATGCCCCAAGAAAGCTCTGGCACCACAGGCCCGGGAGGGCTTCCCTGGTTGGCACTGCCGCATGCACATGGCCACACGTGTCTAGGAAGAGTTAGCGCCGTCCACTACTTCCCAGGGAGAGGATGGCCAGAAGCGCCGTGCCCTGAGCCCTCCTGAACTCTGCCTGATGCATCTCCCCCCTGGGCTGCTTTTAATAGTATATCTGCTCTCAGCGAGTTCCGTGAGTCCTTCCAGGGAGTCAGCAACTCCAAGGGTGGCTGGAGGAAACCCCCAAGCTGGCAGGTGGTGTCAGAAGTGAGGGCAACCTTGTGTGGACACGGTGCTCCCTCTCAACTGTACACCCGCCGGACCCTCCCAGTTGGCCTAAACTCTTATTACCCACTACTGTAACTTCTGTTTTTGTCTGGAGATCCTAGACAATGCAGTAAGGCAAGGGAAAAAAGTTACAAGGCTTGGAAAGAAAGATGTCAGGCTGGTACTATTCGCATATTGTATAACTAGGTGCACAGACAACCCCAAAAGAATCTGCAAATACATTCTCAGAATTATCAAGATAGTTTGATATAATGCTACTAATCAAAACCAAGTGAATTTCTATAGACTATGCTGAGCATTATAAAATTGCTGTTTTTTTAGAGGTAAAAAATGACCATATTGAGAGAATTTAAAGATGTGTTGTACATCTCAACATGAAAGACAAAACAGTAATGCTCCTAGAAAATAAATGTAGAATATCTTTGAGTCTTCAGTGGAGGGAAAGATTTCCAAAGTAGAACACGGAAGAAAACTAGTTATAAAGGGAAAGATTGATCAATTTGACTATATTAGAATTAAGAATGTCTCCTATCAAAATACTCCATATAGAGAATGGGAAGGCAAGCCATGGGGCAGGGGGTAGGGGAGAAGATATTTTTAACACATCTACAAAGTGTTGTAATCCAGAATTTTTTTAATCCTACAAAACCTTTTTTTTCTAAAGTCTACGAGAGAGAATAGAGAGAATCCCCTTTTTTTTTTTTTTAGGTACCAGGGCCAGGGATTGAATCCAGGACCTCATACTTAAGAAGCCACCGTTCAATCACTGAGCCACATCAGCTCCAAAAGTCTAAGAGAAATGAAAATATACATCCACACAAAGACTCCCTATTCATAATAGCCAATAAGCTGAAGCAACCCAGAGGCCCATTAACTGGTGAATGGATAAATAAAATATGGTCTCCTGTACAATAGAACACTGGTCAGTAATAAGAAGCAATGAAATGGAGGAGCCCAGTCCTTTGCCATGGGAACCAGGAGAGCATCGAGTCAACACCTGCAGGGTCCAGACATGCTCAGGCCAACTAAGTGCCCCCTCCCCACCCAGATGCTTTGTTTCTTTGGCTTAAGTTTGCAGCAGGCTTGGGGCGGAAGGCAGGTGACTGAGCCGAGAAGCTGGACACCAAGAGGAAACCTGGAGCCGAGGAAGCTGATGCCAGCGGCGAGGTTAGGAAGGGTAAACTCGGGGAACACCCCTGAGAAGAGGACACTCCTGCTGCGGCCACAACCCCATCCCAGTTAGAGGAATTGGCACATAGTCTTGTTCTACAAGCTGTTCCAGAACGCTCCCAGACAAGAGGAAGTGTCCAGCAGCAAAATCCAAGACGGAAAACAAAAAGAAGAGGTTCCTGTTTCTGTCACAAAGCCAGTTAGTGGTGACGAGAACGGAAGTACCCAAGTGGGTGGACTTTGCGAGGTGCCTGGAGATGATCCTGCCCAAGGTGTGCGGCCCAGGCTGCTGAGCCACAGCAGAAAGCCTGCGTGGGCGTGGGGGAAGCCGTGCGCAGCCCTCCAGGGACGGAGCTGCTCGTCCTCACTGGTGCCGCAGAGGCTTCCCCTGGAGCAGCTGGACAGCGCTCCTCGTCCGAGGCCTGCACAGACACCACTGCCACCACCCCCAAGATGACCATGGTGCGAAAATCCTAGAACATCTCGCTGATTCTTATTCCAAAAAGATTCTACGTAAGCCCAGACAGCGAGAAGGAACTTCAATACGGAGGAAGAGAAACGTCAACTCCCAGAGCGGCGGGAGGCTGATCAGAACGCTGTGGACTCACGACTTAGGCCAAGAGTCAAAGCTGCTCCTCAGCTCCAAGGCCACCTGCCTCCTGGGGCTTGAGCCTCACCAGCTGGGGCTCCAAAATGCTTGCGAAACTCTAATTAAGATAACTGAGACACTGAGGGAAAAAAAAGGAACGGACCACTGATTCGTGCTGCCACGTGGATGCGCCTTTAAAATACTACACTGCGTGAAAGTCTTCGTATTGAATGATCCCATTTCCATGAAATGCCCAGAAAAGGCGAGTCTACAGACAGCAGCTTAGCAGTTGCCTGGGTTGAGAGGCACAAGGGTCTTTTAGGGGTGAGAGAAGTATTCTAAAACTAGATTGTGG
>JAQZBX010111070.1:0-10318 GCA_029593785.1 Cabassous unicinctus
ATCCTGAGGACTCTTAACCCCTTTGCACGTGCTCAGTTCACGGGGGGGGGCGGGGGGGGAATTTATAAGCCATGACACCTTTCTCCACGCAGAGAAAAGGAACAGAAGCCGCAGACTAAAAGGCACAAGTCTAGGACTCTAGTGACTCTAGTCTAGTCCTAATTTTGCAACTGACACAACGTGACCTTGGGCAAACCTCTTCGCCTCTCTGAGCCTCAGTTTCCTCATCTGTAAAAGGGGCAGGGAGAGGAGAAGGTGAGAATGGGAAGAGAAAAAGGAGAAGATTCCTGATTTTAAAAGTGCTTGGTGCAACAAGGGTGAATCTCAAAACCTTGTTGAGCAAAAGAACCCAGGCACAAAGATATACGCTGTATACAGTATAATTCCATTTATATGACACTCAAGATGGAACCTTTGAATGTCTGTACTCTGCAGGCTGAAGACAAGGGATGGGGGAGTGGGATGGATTGGGAGGGAAGGGGCAGGAGAAAGCTTTCTTGGGGGATGGAAAGGTTCTGTAGCTGATCTGAGTGGCGGCTACGTGGTATGTACATATATAAAAGATCAATGAATTGTACACTTCAGACCTGTAGTGTAAGAAAATTATACCTCAATTCTTTTAAGAAAGAGAAAAGCAGTGCTTGGTGGGGGGGGACTTGTTTTACCAGGCTTCTGGTAATGAGCCAGGAAAGCCCCTCGCCTCCACCCTTGTACCCCAGGTCCTGCCAAGGCACCCTGAGGACCTAAGCTGGCCCCCCATGAGGCTCACTGGTGGCGGCTCGGGGCTCCCCTAGGTAGCCCACGGAGCACCCAGGCCACACTCCACCCCCACCCAGGCCCAGAGTCCAGGAACGCCCTCCCTACCCCCCAAAAGCCAATGGGCACTTCATCCACATTTCATCCACACACAAGGGAGGGCAGGCACAGACACGGTAAAACTGGTCCTTACACCTCTGGAGAGACTGGCAGGGTGGGGCTGACCGCCACCTTCTCCTCGGGCTCCTCGGCCTCTTCCTGCCCAGGACCCAGCTCCTCAGCCCTCTCGGGGACGGCAGGTGGGCTTGGGACCTGCTCCCTTGACGGCAACAAGGAAGCAACTGCATTTAAGCCCTTAGGAAGACGAGAGGCTCCAGAGTCATCCCATTTGGGGTCGAAAGAGACAGCCCCAACTGTCCCCCTACCTCAGGCCTCAGGCCTCTCCCTCCCCTCCTTGCCTCTTCCCTGAATGTTCACACTGAAGACCAGAGACCCAGGTCCCATGTGGGAAGCAGTGGTTATGGCCCCCAAGGAGGAGCTCTGCACACAGCAGATGTTCAGAAGATGCTGTTGATAGAACATGGCTGAGGCTCAGCTTCCCCCAGTGCCTCATTCCAACCAGATGAATTCTAAACCAGCAACGTGCCCTTGCCAGGGGAACAGAGAACTAGCACACGCACAGCAGGCTCTGGATCAGGCTGGGAAGGAAGGTCCTCTCAGCTGGGAGAGCCTGGGCTGCACCTCCGTGCACCTGGGGTCCACAGGGATTGACTGAGGAACTACAAAGTGACACCCTGACGTAGGGCACTGGCAGGGAGGGGACTGGAAGAAACGGCTCCCTCAGTAGGAACTGAGCAGGCAGGGCAACAGCTGAGTCTCATCCCCAGCCCCTGGCAGGGAGGCAGTTGGGACAAAAGAGACACTTCCTCGTGCAAGAGTATCTAAGCTCCCCTGATGGGACGGTGCACGCCAATTTTAGTTCCAGACTGCAAACTAGGAAGAAGCAGGTTTCCTCAGTCCTCGGCTCCTGAGGGCACTGCCTGCAAACCCACCCCAACTCTCTCCCCTCCCTCTCCAAGCCCACCCCATCCCTCTCCCCACTCCCCACCCCTCCCCAGCCTCTCTCAGCACCGGCACCCACACCACTGCACACAGGGAAAGGCCACCACCGCCCTGGGAGGCTTCCAACTCCTTCTTACCTCTGGGGGGATCCCGGGGGGGTGGGGCTGGCCACAGAGGCCTCCTCAGGCTCTTTGGCCTCCTCCTGCCCGGGCTGTCCCTCGGGGGCCTGTGGAGGCCTGTCCTCGGTAGCCTGGCTGGGAAGGGGACTCTGGAGCTGCCACCCATGCAGAAGTGAAGGTGACAACCTGGTCAGGCCAGCCAGAGCAGCAGAGTCACGCCCCTCCCTGCAGAGAGGAGGAAGAGAACCTGGGAGGGTGGCACCTGCACCTAGGCCAGCCACCTTCCCAGGCCAGACCCTGCCCCACCCCACGTCCACAGGGAACCAGATGGGCTGGGGAGACCCTACTGTGCGCCCCTTGCGCCTGGACTAATCAGGCTTCCCAGGTCCCTGCACTGCTCGGCCCTGGAGGGTCAGTTGGACACGCCTGCACGTGTATCCACTCCCGGAGTTCTACCGTCACTAGGGTCAGGAGAGGGGTGGAAGAACTGCGAGGAGAATGGGGAGAAAAAAGAAGCCAGGCTCAAGGGGTCAGACTACAGAAAGCGCATGAAACTAGAGCTTTCAGGAAGAATGCTGGTAGCTCTTCAAGGTCCAAAAAGTAGAATCATCACCCCCCTTCCCCTTCCAGGGTTGTGGCCTTGCTCTTATTATGGGCTCAAGTTCCCCAGTAGCAACACACACACACACACACACGGCTTAATCAATCCACTCGAGTGAAGGGGACAGACCGCGATGGTGCTGGGTGCACCAAGTCCCCACCAAAGGTACACGGCAGCACTTCACCGTCCTGTCCTGGTGCAGAACCGGGGGACGCCTGTGCGCACGCACAGGCTCACACTTACGCACACACTTGCACTTGCGTACATACACATGCGGACCCCACGAGGCCTGCCAGCTGTTCATCATCTGCCTTCAGGCAGGAGCACCCTGAAGCCAGGCCTACCAAAGCCGGAAATTCTGCCCAAGCCCACGCCATCCCAGAGGCAGCCTTTATCTCAGGCCCTCCACAGTCTGTACCTCTCGGAGCCCCTGGACTGCTTGCTCTGCAGCTCATCTTGGCTGGACTCGCTGTTCTCCTTGTCCTCTCTTCCCAATCTCTGGGGCTGTAGGCAAGAAGCAGTGGAAAGTGAGAAGTGGAGGGGCCTGCATCTGGGTCCCTCAACCCTCCTACTGGTTGCCATGCTTAGTAGAAAGCATGGAGACGAGGCCATCAAGGGGCGGGGAAGCCCATGGGATGCAGAACAGAAGCCCTGTGAGCTGGACATTGAAGCTTCCTGGGACTTTGGGTAAGCCCCCAGCCTCCTGCTGCTGCCAGGGCCAGCCTTGCTGGCCTGAGGAGGATGAGTCGGTCAACCAGAGCCACTGCCTGCAAAGCTATAAGCCAGAGCGGAAGAGGGCACGAGCGAGAACACCCCGCCTCCTGCAGTTGTAAGTCTTCACTGTCCGTTGCAAAGTGAAAGCAGAGACATCCACAAACACCCCAAATCCACAAACACCTGGAGGTCCCAGACCACTAGGGCCATGATATATGTGGGTGCTGAATTAGTGGGAAGAACTGGGGGCAGAAGTACATTAAAGAGGAAGAAGCCCAGAGAGGCGGAGTCTTGCTCTATACCCCAGACCAAGAGGGCACCATTTGGGCACCTGGAGAGGAAGACAAATTGCTCCTTCGCTCCATCCCAAGCTCCCCAAGCACCCAGGTCCTACCCAAAGACGATGACACACCCTTTGCAGTCAGGGATCGCACCATCCACCCAAAAGAGAAATGTCATTTTAAAGCTTGGGAGTCGTGGCAAACTTAGTGAGCTGGTTAAAAAGAAAGAAAAAAAAAGACTATCCTTGATCATTTCAAATATTTTCTGGGGGCAGGGGACGACACAATGGGATAGAAGTGTAGTTGGCCTGGACTCAGCCCTTTGTCCTAAAGCTTCCTGCCCAGGAAGTCTGTTTCCTAGACTGTGAGTTGGGATCATAAACCACAGCTCACAGGGCTTCTTGTGAGGATGAAATCAGATCACGTACAGGAAGCCTGACTCCTGGCCCAAAGGCAAACCACGATGGGAGCTCCTCTTCCCACACCCTCTCCCTCTCCTCCAGCCTAAGGAAAGAAAATGCCATCACCGCCCCATTCCAGGACGTGCACCGCTCTGTCACTCTGACGGGAGCTCCGTATGTTCTGGGACACAGGGGTGAACGGGAGGAGTGGGCGGGAGATAGCTCACTCCATCTTCTCCAGCGGGGCTCCCAGCCCCATGCCCACAGCCCCCACACCTCTCCGCTGGCAGCCTGAGCCGGAGCAGCTGCGCCCGGCTCTGCCATCTGGATGGGCGAGCAAGGGCAGGGCTGCAGCTACAGCCCGGCTCCCCGAATTACATTCAAGACAGACCCTGCCTGGGAGTACCCCCGGGGCCCTGTACAGAAGGGTACCCCCCAGGCTGCCGGGCAGGCAGGACCTGGGGGCCCCTCTCCCACCCCACCTCTTTCCCCTTCAGTGTTCACCTCACAACGTCCTTCCCCGTTCAAATCACACCAGGCTCAGCAAATATCTCCCCCTCACAGGAAAAAAAAAAAAATCACACAGGTCAACTCTATTTAACCAACTACAATATGGGGCTGGCATATAATACAGTGAAGTGGCATGATGTAATACATGTAATACAGTAAAGCGGCATGACGGCAATAAAAAAACTTGAGATTGAGTCAGAGAAGGCCTATCCAGCACGGATGGCGAGGAGACAGGCCGGCAGAGAGGCGAGCCAGCTGCCGACCACGTCCCCCTGTCTGGTCCCTTCCTGTTTTACCTTCTCTACCTCTGCTAGGAACAGGGATACTTTAGGAAAATACCCAGAGACACAGGTGCTTTGAGTAGAGTTTACTTGGTCTCCAGACCAAGGAGCAAGGAGGTGGTGTGAGCATTCTTCAAAAAGGGGCAAAAAGGTAAGCACAGTCTGAGCCGCCGGCCAAAGGCTGCTTGAGACACCACCTCCCCATCCTCACTTAACTCAGCTCCAGGGCTTCGTTTGTGTTCAACGTCCAGTCCCCAGTTAAACAAATCATGGTGCGTTCATACAGCAAGCAGAACGCTACGCAACCACTAAAGAGAAGAAAGTAGATGAAATAACCTAGAAATAAGTCAAGGGTCTAGTCTCAAATTTAAAAAGCATATTGCCAAGCAGTTTTTGCAATATAATCCCAATTTTTGTGGAAAGAAAAAAGACAAATAGAAAGTAGATATATGCTTGTATGTACACAGAAAAAAATCTGGAAAGGTACACGAGGAGTGTTCATGGAAACTGTTAATAGTTCTCAACCTTGTGAGTGAGGCTGCAGGAAGTGGAGGACTTTGATGTTCTGTATTATTTGAAATACATGTATCATCACTTTTCTAATTTATTATAAAATTGATTATGTTTATACTCTGTTATGATCATGATCTTGACTGTGGCAGTGGTTTCAAAGATGTGTACATGTCAAAACTTATCAAACTGTGCACTTTAAATATGTGCAGTGTACTGTATGTCAGTTATACCCCCCTAAAGCTGTAAAGACATTTCTTTAATGAACAAAAACTAGTATAGCTCAGTTCTAAGCCCCTCTTACTGGCTCCCCAGCCTTGGGAAAGATCCAGAGAGAGGAAAATGGGCAAGAGCCCATGGGAAGGACACAGGGGACTGCAGTTACTGTTCTGTCTGCCCCACAAAGGGGCTGCTGCTCATACCTCCAGCTCCACCTCCCTGCTCAAACCCTCTGTGCCCTGAAGATGGGAGACAGCTGGAGGCCGAGCCCCACAAAGGGCTCTATTTGGTCAGCCGACAGCACTGCTACACACCCCAATAGCCTAGTCATGAGGGAGACCTTAGGGCTTCCTCTGCCAGGTTGGCTGCCTCACTGGTGTGAGAACCAAATCCAAGCCAAGCCCTGCTACTAATGTACACCAAGTAGAATGGCCCAAAAAGAGACTGGCTGGACTCAGGAGGCCATAGGTAGGAGCGAGGATTCTGTCCTTTTCAAAGCTCCCCAGTAATTCTGATACTGGCCAGGTATTGGATCCAGAGCAATGGAAACCCACCCACCCTGCCAACTGAGTAACTTTCCCACTTACCTACTGCCAAAGCTGCGGCACAATTCACCTGCTTCAAGCCTTTATGATTAATTCCACCTGCCCTTGACTGTGCTGTCATAGGTCTCCAGCATTGCAAACAGGATGACCAAAGTCCAGCAGGGACCTGGTGACTGGGCAGTGGTCCAGGAAGGCTTTATCAGCCAGAACTGAGAGGGACATGCCATGCTAAAATAAATAAATGCAATCGGCCTGCAAACCCTACCCTGTCTCCAGCCCTCATTTCACTAGGGGCTCCCAGTCGTGGTTTATATTAAACATCTTGTTTGTTTCACCCAACAAATTTCCATTTCATACAAACTAAACACTCCCTTAAACTTGCAGAGGCAATGTGCCAGAATCTCTTCTCTTGACAAACCCACAGAGAAGAGAAAAAAAAAAAAGATCCCCTTTGCTTTAAGCTCCTTAAGGACAGGGTCTGTATTTGAGTCATCTATGACCCCTACTCTGGGTCAGATGTCCTCCATGCCCACACGGAGCTTACATTGGGCAGAAGAGACAGCAAAACAACCATGAAACAAAACAAGAAGCACTTGAGGGAGCAAAGAATGGAACAGTTCATCCTGATTGGAGGAGGTGATGTCAGGGGTGGGCCTCCTAGGCTGAGAAGGAAGGCGCTTGCCAGGGACCAAAAGGCAAGAGCAGGCAAGTAGGAAAGGACGTGGGGGGTATGGTCTGGAATGGGGAGTGGTCACACATGGCTGGTGAGTAGCAGCTGGGCTGAGCATGAGGCTGGAAAGGTTGGATGGGCCAGGCTGTGAAATGCCTTGTAATCCCCGCCCCACAGTCTACACGGTGCTTTGTTCATGAGCAGGCAGTCAATCCTCAGTTGCTGAATGAATGAACAAACAGATAAAAAAGTGGAAAGAACACTTTAATTCATAGCAGTAACAGAGCTGCATCAAAGATACAGTCAGAGCCATGCCTAACGAGTAAGGGAGAGAAATTCCAGAAATAGAGCCTGGGTTGGGCAGGGCTCAGCTCTGTGTTACCCCAAAAAGTGGCTGCCAGGGAAAGTGAGGCCCCAGCCCACCACCAAGAGAGACTCACCTCCCAACAGGCTCCATCCAGGACCGGAGAAAGCACATCAACATCCAGCAGGTGCTCTGAGATCCGACTGCGAAAACCAAAGTCCTGCAGACAGAGGAGATGGATAGGTCAAGCTGGCCTCTGTCACAGCGCTCACCAGGGCTCCTTCTCCACCTAACTCCAACCTAACCAGAAAGGCATCTACTATGTGCCAGACCCTGTGCCAAACATTTTGACATCAACTAATTAACTTAACCTTCAAAATAACCCTATGAATAGGTGGACAGATACGCGATAAAGTACGGTAAAAAAAAATTATAGGCTCTAGGTGGTAAGTGTATGGGTATTTGCTGTAAAATTCTTTTAACTTTTCTGCATATTTGAAATTTTTAATAAAATGAGGGAAAAAATATAACCCTGTGAGAATGATATTTTTATAGATGGGGAAGCAGATTTGAGAGCATGAGTAATTTGTCCAAGGTCACAGAGCTAACAAGCAGTGGGGCTGGGGGCCAGATGTTCCCTGGGCTGACTCCAAAGCCCAAGCTCTTTTTGTGACATGTGCAGCAAAGCATGTCACCTTCCAGCTGTCTCTCCCCATCGAGTGCCCAACCACAGCACCAGGAGGGAGGCCAAAGAGACCAGAAAACCTGTGGGCAGCCTAGAAACGAGGATTGCTGGGCTCTTCCCAGCACATTCCTTCCCCTTTCCTGTACATGTGGCCCTCTGGACAATGGGGATTAATGAGTGGCTCTTCCTCCACAGGCTTCTCTTTGGGACAGACAGCAAGCACCCACACTGTTGCCAAGTCCTCACTGCCCTTTGGCTGCCGCAGGACCGTCATCTCACTCCTCACCCCCCAAGCCTAAGCTCCCTGCTGGGCTAAGTGAAGGATTGCTACCTGACAGCATGCTAGTGGGGGCAGATCTGTCATCACTCCTGATAAATGGCGGGATGCCTAGCCAAGGTCTGGTCCTGCTGCCCATGGCTTCCTCCACCCACTCCCATCGAGAAGAAAAATGCTGATGGGCACGTTTCTCCACATGGGCGACTCCTTCAGGAGGGTCAGACCCTTTGCTTCAAGGAGTTCTCTGACATGGCGATTCGTCATGGGCAGTTTTTGCCAACAAAAATGGCTTTTGCCTTCCCTTCCTAGCTTGTGGGATTTTCTTCATTTTTTGGTGACATTTTCCTTTCAGCTTGAGTTCTACTCCACTTAATGCAGCTGCCATCTGCCTCCTAAGCCCATGGCTCACAAGGGGCTGGAGCAGAGCACAGAGCCTCTTAATTCCTCTGCACCCATCCTATCGTTACTCTTCATCCCTGACCCTCTCCCACTAATCCTTTCCCTTTGAGCTGCCTCCTCCAAACAGATGGAGGATGGTTTCTAGAGGTAATGCTCTGCCAAAAAAGCACCCCTAACTAATCCCGTTAGATACAGACCTGGCAAATGAAATCAGGATACAGCAGGCTGGGTGGAAGGTCCGGGACAAAGAAACCATGCATGTTGGCATTCCAGGATAAAGTCTTAACTTTAGAAATAAAATCACAGTATCCCTCCTGGCCAGAGCCTGGGGTCTAGTCCTCAGCACAGCTCAATGATGTCTTTCTTTCTCTCTCTCTTTCTCTCTCTCTCTCTCTCTCTCTCACACACACACATACACACACACACCAGCCTTTAACCTCCTAGATCCATGTAATGCTCCTGCTACAGCCCAGAGGCAACCCACACGATCTCTCAACCATTCACACCACAGTCACAGTAACAATCGCTAACACTGATCTAATGTTTACAGGCATACCTCCTTTTATTGCACTTAGCTTTACTGTGCTTTGGAGAAATTGCGTTGGGTTTTTTTTGTTGTTGTTTTTTAACAAATTTAAGGTTTGCAGCCACCCTGTGTCAAGCAAGTCTATTGGTGCCATTTTTCCAACAGCATGCCTTTACTTCATCTCTGCGTCACATTTTTTTAGGAGGTACCGGGAATTGAACCCGGGACCTCGTACATGGGAGGCAGGCACTCAACCACTGAGCTACATCCACTCCATGTCACACTTAACAAATGACAGTATAGTGTAAATATAACTTTTATATGCACTGGGAAACCAAAAACATCATGTGACTGGCTTTACGGCGATATTCGCTTTATTGCGGAGGTCTGGACCCAAGCCTGCAATATACCTGAGACATACCTGTACATGCTGAGGTTTCACACCTTTACCTTACTCTCTCCTCACCACAAACGCATCAGGTAGGTAACAGTAGCCTTACTTCATAGCTGAAAAACCCAAGTTTGAATCCTGACACTCACTTACTTGCTGTGGGCACATTACTTAGCCACAGGGACCAGAGACCGATGCTCTTAACCACCGCGGCCCCTCGTCTCACACTCACCAGACCAAGGAGGGGCTGCGGGTCAGAAGCCACAGAGTCTGAGAGCTGTAGTTCCTTCACGTGTTCGCTGATCTCTGATTCCTAGGGAAACAGACACACAGAGAAATCCCCAGCTACACAGAGCAAGGCCAGGAGGGGAAGCATTGCCACAGCCTAGAGTAAAGAACTGTCCCGGGAATTCCATTCCGGCCATGGTGCCAACACAGGGCTCAGCCCAAACAGAAATCCCTGTCTCCTTGAAAACCTGGAGGAGGCCCGGGGTACCCTCCCACGCTCGCTGAGCACACGCACCAGCCTCCACGCCACTCAGGCTGGGCAGCACAGCTGAGTTCAGACAGGCACACTCTGATCAGATCACCCAGGCTTAGACGTGAAAGCAGAGCCAAGTGTAGAAGAGACGGCTAGAAAGTGGGGTGTTTGGAAGTTTGATGCTGTCCTCAAAAATCAAATGAGAGCAGTGCTACTAGGAAGGAGATTCAATGAGCTACCTCATCACCTACCTGGAGGAGGAACAGAACCAAGGGTCAAAATATCTCAAATGTCAAAGGCCCCCCCTCGGACATACTTCTATCCACTTTGGTCATTGGCCAGGCCTTGCCAAAGCAGCTACTGCCATATCCTGCAGTGGCTCAGAAGGAGCCACAGAAATCACTGAGAAGAGTTTTCTTGTCACCTCCTCCAACTGTGCTGGGGCCAGGCACCTCCAATCATGGTGACACCCTCACAAGAGGGACCCCCTCTCTTCTGACACTCAGACTGCTGCTCCCATGACTGACCCCAAACTGATATCAAGAAGTAGAAGGGAGGGGAGTGGATGTAGCTCAAGTGGTTGAGC
>JAQZBX010111071.1:0-10318 GCA_029593785.1 Cabassous unicinctus
CCCCCCCCCCAAAAAAAATGGCTCCCTCATCTGTCTGTTCTTTGTTTACTCGTTGTCTGCTTGTCTTCCTTAGGAGGCACCAAGAACCGAACCTAGGACCTCCCATGTGGGAGGTGGGTGCCCAATTGCTCAAGCCACATCCACTCCCCTCTATATCTTTTGATTGGGGAGTTCAATTCATTCACATTCAATGATATTACTGTAATGCTTTATTTATTTCCTTGATTTTATTCTTTTGTTTTCATATGTCATATCTTATTTTCATCTATCTTTTTACTCTTTTGGTTATCCTTTCTGCTATTCTTTCTTCTATACTCTCTTCCAGACTTCTTTCTCCTATCTCTTTCTTTCAGGCTGTAAGGCTTCCTTTAATATTTCCTGCAAAGGTAGATTCTTTTTTATGAAATCTCTTAGTTTCTGTTTTTTTTGTGAATGTTTTAAACTCACCTTCATATTTGAAAGACAATTTTGCTGGATAAAGAATTCTCGGCTGGCAATTTTTCTCTTTCAGTATCCTAATTGTATCATGCCACTGTCATCTTGCCTCCATGGTTTCTGATAAGAAATCTGCATTAAGTCTTACTGGGTGTAGCAGTTTGGCAGTTTGATATAGTTATGAATTCCAAAAATAGATATTGGATTATGCTTGTAAACTGGTCTGTTCATCTGGGCATGATTAAGTTATGGTTAGGGATTTGATTGGGCAACATCAGTAGGATGTTAAGCCCTACCCCTTGGTGGGTGGGGTCTCAAAGATAAAAGACATGGCAAAGGACAGAGCTGGAGTTTTTTGAGTTGGAGTTCTGATGCAGAGTTTTAATGCTGGAGCCTGGGGAAGGAGAGAAGGCCCCAGGAAAAGAGACGAGCCATTCTCCTGACAGTTCACAGCTGGCCTTGTGGAGTCAGGCACAGGCTACAGAGCCTCATAGTCTACAGCTGACCTTGTGGAGGAACCAGAGGAGCTGATCCTGGAGAGAAACAGAGCCCTGGGAAGAGAGGAACCCAAGAAGCATGAACCCTGGCAAACATCAGCAGCTGTCTTGCTCCAACATGTGGCAACAGACTTTGGTGGAGGAAGAAACTTATGTTTTATGCTTTATAGCCTGGTAACTGTAAGCTTCTATCCCAAATAAATACCCTTTATAAAAACTAACCGATTTCTGGTATTTTGCATCAGCACCCCTTTGGCTGACTAATACACTGGGTATCCCTTGTATGAGATGGTTTGCTTCTTCTTTGCTGCTCTCAGAAATTTCTCTTTATCTTTGATCTTCAACATTCTGAGTAGTATGTATCTTGGAGTAGGTTTATTCACATTTGTTCTTATTGGGGTATGCCATGCTTCTTGGACATGTAAGTTCATTTCTTTTGTGATAGTTGGGAAATATTCAGCTATTTTTCCCTCAAATACTCTTTCTGCCCCTTTTCCCATCTCATCTCCTTCTGGAACTCACATGACACATATGTTGTTGTGTTTCATGTTATCATTCAACTCCCTGAGGCCCTGCTCTATTTTTTCCATTCTTTTCTCTCTGTGTTCTTTTCTCTCTTCAATTTTAACTGTACTGTTTTCAGTATCACTTATTCTTTCTTCTATCATTTCGAGTCTGCTGTTGTATGCCTCTAATGTTTTTTGTTTGTTTGTTTTGTTTTTATTTATTTATTTATTTTTGAGGTACTGTGGCCAGGGATTGAACCTGGGACTGCTTATGTGGGAAGCCAGTGCTCAACCACTGAGCCACATCGGCTCCCCTGAGTTGGTTTTAAGGAGGCATCAGGGACCAAACCCAGGACCTCCCATGTGGGAAGCAGGCACTCAACTGCTTGAGCCACATCCACTCCCTCTAACATGTTTTTTATCTTGCCTATAATGTCTTTTATTCCCATGAGCTCGTTTCTTTTTTATTCAGTGTTTCAAATTCTTCTTTGAGTTCGTTCAATGTCTTTTTAGTGTCCTTTATCTCTTTAGCCATAATGTCTTTCAACTCATTAATTTGATTTTGAAAATTTGTGTGTATCTCATTGATTAGTTGTCTCAAATCCTGCATCTCCTCTGGGGCTTTGATATATCCCTTTTCTTGGGCTATTTCTCCCATTTTCTTAGTATGGCTTGTAATTTTTTGTTGATATCTATGCATCTGATTAGGGTGGTGAGTTTACTCAGAGGCTCAATTTCTCTCTCTTGTTGGGATTTAGTGGCAGGAGGATATGGGTTACTGCTGTTTTTTGATTCTTGGTTCAACCTGTTCTGAATCTTCAGGATTGTCCCTGTTAGTTGCTGAAATCTGGGTCCTGGACCCAGTAATGGGTTGCAGACCACTTCCTAGGGCCTTGGGGAGGGAGGCTCTAAAGGTCAGAAAAAGCCTCTCTTATTTATTTATTTTTAATTTCCTTTCATGCACTTCTCTGGTCTGCCAGCAGATAGTGCTCTTTGGCAGCCCTCTCAGTTCAATGCATAGTCAGAGTGAGTTTGCTGCAACACAGACCAGATCAAAATGACATAGCTTCCTGCCTGGAGGCTAAGAGCCTTGTAATTCAAACTTTCTCAGAGGCTGTTCTCCAACCTTTGCTTGTAACGCCCTCCCTTTTCCCAAGTAGGAAGTAATTCCACTCCCTTCTGTGTCCTCAACAACCAGTCCCAGTCACTGTAGAGGGAGATTTAGAGGATTCAATCTCTTTAGTCCCTTGCTGGCTTCTGAGGCAATGGCGCAGCCCCACCCAGTCTGAAAGGTCTTGTGGGACACAGCAGACCAAATTTGTGGGTCAAAAGCTGAGTCAGCCTTAGATTGTGTCCCTCTTTCTCCTCTTTCCTGGGGAGGTGGATCCCTGGGGCCCCCTTTGTCTGTAGCTGCCAGCCAGGAGGACTGAGAATTCAGAAGTGTCTATGGGATAGGGGAGGGTGCCAACACTTGCAGCCGTGCCTTTTAACTCACAGTTTTGCTGTTGTGATTCTTTTTCTTTGCCTCTCTCTCCTCTGGGCTGTGTCCAGTCTTCCCCATGGTGTTCTTAACCTTAGAAGATTTTTTTCCAGGCTGTTTCTGCCCGTCCTCTAGCTATTTTTCTGGGAGAGAAGGGAGTTCTGTGTCTTTCTAGTCTGCCATCTTCCCAGAAGTCTCTTCATTATATTTTAAAAGAGAAAAGGAGGAAGAAAAATAAGCTGTACCAAGGCCTATTATGTGCCAACCATTGTGCCTTTGCATCTGTCATTTCGTGTATTGTCCTTTGTCATAGGTGGCAGAAAGTCTAACTTACATTTGGTAATAGGCAGAATGAGATAGGCTTGATGCACTTAAAAAGAAAACTCACTGGTCACATTTTGGGAGGGGGATAGGGAAGAAGGAGAAAGTGACCAGGCACCCAGGAGGAGAACAGGAAACATTGGGGTGTAATGGTCCAGAATTAGAAAGAAGTTCCTTGAGGGCAGGCTCAGTTCCTTACTACCTCTGCATCTAGCAGCTGGCATCCATCCTCACTTATCTAAGGAGCCCATGAAATATCTAAGTTGAATTGTTTGCTGAACAGAAGTTTCTAAATCCACCCCCCGCCCAATCTCTCATGTGAACCTCAATCATCTTTCTAGGATCATTCCCTGACCCCAAGAATTAGCTTAACAACATTTATTCCTAGAATTCATCTAGGAATTGAAAAGTAAGAATTCACTGAAAATTTGGTTCTGCCCCTGGAGCAGCCCACAGAAAGGCGTTCCCTTCCAGATGCAGCAGGGGCATGCTCCGGCCCTCCAGTGAAGGAAACACTCACTTATTTTGGTTTTCATGCTGCAGTTCAATTTGATGTGTCAAAATTCTGTGCTTAATCTGCCCTTTCACAGGCAGTAATAACAAATGTTTCTATGAGAACTGCATTTTTCAGATGATTAGGTTATATAGCACACTATTCACTTTAGCTTTTATGAAGAATAAAATGCACCACACTGCTGGCGTTATCAGATTGTCAATTAAATAATTTACAACATGCTGTTTACTTTAAGTCCCTAATTACTTCTGGGATTTGTACAGTAAGACAGAGTTAATGGTCTTTTCTATCATATCTCTTCTGTAGTGTGATGACTTTTCTGAGCTTCCTCTTTTTAATTGCATAAAACAATGAAAGCACTATGTTAAGGAAAACGGGTGACTAAATAACGGTAAGTCAAAATCCACCTAATTAAGACCTGAGTGCCAGAGCTGAGCCCAGAGCCACCTAGGGGCACACTTCTAATCATTATTGGATGTCTCAAAAACAAACTGTGCATTAATACCAGGAAAATAGCCAGTATTATCCATCCAAGTACCTTCATTATTATATTCCTGGGCCTCCGGTGTCAGGATTTTAACATCTTTAGCAATGGAATGTTGGAATTAGATGGTTTTACCCCACATTTGGAAATAAATGTTATGATGTGGGTTCTCACCCACCTCTCAACTCCCCAACCTAATTCTAGATTCATAAACACTTTAAGTTAAATAAAAGTAGGGCAGGGAGTGGGGGGAGGAGTCTTGAGCCAGTGAAGACTTTCTTATGATTTCATGGGCGTGTTTGCTGGTTTGGATTCTGGCCCAAGTGAATTCATGCAAGCAGCAAGGGGGTGGGTAGGTAGTGTAATGACCTCAAGGCGCAGGACTCAGGACCGGTGGGTCGGAGAGTGCCAAGAGCAAGACCAGGAAGGTGTTAGACTGTGCTTTTCTGTCCACTTAAAGCAAGGGAAAGTCTCAGCCTGGCCTGAGGACAAAACAAGGTGGGCAAGAGAGTGGTCCCTATGTAGGTCTGCAAAATGGAAAGGGGAGAGACTAAAGGGTTTGGAAGGGGCTACTACATGCATTATACTTTGCCCATAATTTCCTCCACTATATATATTGTCCTAAAATCCTCTTGTACTAAAAGTCTGTGTAGACCAAATTTGAAAGTTAATTGATGAGGTAATTCCTGCACTGCCACCAATCATAACTCTTTGCAGGGTCTGAGTACTATAGCTGAGTACTATATACCTTCCCAGCTTCTTCCTCACTAAATGCATTAGTTTCCTAGAGCTGCAGTAACAAAATATCACAAATCGGGTGCTTAAACAACAGGAATTTATTCTCTCACAGTTCTGGAGGCAAGAAGTCTGAGGCTAAGGTGTTGGCTGAACCATGCTCCCTCTGAAGGCTCTAAGGAAGGATCATTCCTTCCTCTTCTAGCTTCCGCTGGTTGTCGGCAAACCCTGACATTCCTTGACTTGGAGCTGCATCACGCCAGTGTCTGCCTCTGTTGTCACACAACTTCGTTCCTGTCTCTGTGTCCCCTCCTCTCCTCATAAGGATACTAGTCATTGGATTTAGGACCCACCCCAATCCAGTACGACCTCATCTTACCCAACATCGGCACAAACATTTGGAGGCTCCAGGTGGACATGAGTTTTGAGGGAACACTATTCAACCCACTACACTGAAAGTGTAAGCACTTCCCTGGGAAAACCAAAGTCACACTTGACAAGTAGGGCTTGCTGCCACATCTCTATGCACTCATTATCACAGCCTCCAGTTTTGCAAAGCAACAAATGGAAGACCTGGCAAGAGAAAACCTTAGTGTGTAACTATCACCACTCTTTTGATAGACATCAGAACAAACAACCACAAAACAGAAAGGGAGTCATCTCCCTCCCCTCCCTCAGCCTCTTCAATCCCTCTTTTTCCTTAGCCCTGGAGAGGTGGGCAGTAGTTCCAGAGGCATCTTTCCGGCCTGAATGCCTTCCTTTTACAGTCTGTCACATGAAGTGTGCTGGCCCCATGTGCACACAGTCGAGTCCTGGGAACTCAGGGACCCTGGGTTCCCTCCTGGTTGACCCAGGTGACTTGCTGGTACATCCTCAACCCCTGCTCTTTCTCAGACTAAACTCCCCTGTTTGGCACAAAGGCTGACTGTGCTTTCAGCTCTTGACCTCCAGCTTTGTGTCCTGGCTGCAAACTTACCTCAACTCTGACCTGATGTCTTCATGGATTGATGCTTCCCTAAAGGCTGTGTGGGCCTGGCCCAAGTTTACTGCAGGCTTGCCTTGCCCTTGAAGGCCTTACCCTATGACCAGAATGTGTATTTCTGATCTAGTGTGCTCATCTTCCAATCTACACACCCAGGCCTTTAAAATTCTACCCTTATAGACAGGTAAATGGACCTTACCTAGCTTGCACTGATGAGGCAGAAGGTATCTATCTTCAAAGGAGGCATATTGGATGATACTGTCCTTTTAAAGTTATCTGGCCAAATCAGAGCTGAATGCTGTAAGAGGGGGTGAAGGAACTTTGGGGGGGGGGTGTTAATAAAGTTTTTATTTTTTACAGAAAATTTTCAAAGATAATACAGAGAGTTCCCATACACCCCATACCCAGTTTTCCCTATTATGAGCATCTTACGTGAGTATATTTGTCACAATTAATGAATCAATACTGATACACTATTGCTAACTAAAGTCCATACTTTATTCAGATTTCACTAGTTTTTCCCTAATGTCCTTTTTCTCTCCCAGGAGCCCATCCAGGATTCCACATTACCTGTAGTCGTCATGTCTCCTTGGATTCTTCTTCGCTGTGACAGCTGGGACACTGTTTTTACAATGGCTCTGCCATTTCAGACCCAGCCTCCAGGCATCCCCCACTGCCTAGACCCCAGGGATCCATGAGGCAGACAGGAAGTTCTTCCGTACAGGCATGAGTCACTCAGGGTAATGCAAGGGGCCTGATCTAGTCTGCACTCTTCATCAAGACCTATCAGAGTAAGAGAAAGCTCAAAGATGACACCAGGATGACAGACCATCCTGGTGAGCAGGTACAGACACTGCTGGTTCACATCCCTCCTGGAGATCAGGAACACAGGCAGCTCCTTGCCTTCCCTTCCTAAGATCCTTTATTTTCCAAACAGATGAGTAAAGAGTGAGTTGGGCCACAGGGGTATATCAGGCTAATAGAGTCCCTCCACTGTGCCACCAGGGCCAGAGACTTCCAAGGACATTTTTCCCTCAGGGCCAAAGCTACCTCTCATGTGGGGAGTCAGGAGGTGTGACTTCTATTCCCTTCTCTATTTCTGTCAGCACATTCTTCATTTTATATTCATAGGGGACAGAACTGCCATCTCTCCCCTTGTCCAGGGTAGGACCAGCCTCACAGGATGAACATCCTGCTGGTGGTAGGAAGGAGAGGAAGGGAGAGACATCCTATGGGAAAAAAAGAATGTGGGGGTGACAACTAAGAGGAGGTACTTTTCTAATCTCTTCTAAATGCCTTCTAATTATGCCTTCTCCATCCTATCTTGGGATTTTTTAGTAAGTTTATTGGGTTATAATTCACATACTATACAATTCATCCATTTCAAATATACAACCCAATGGCTTTTAAGGTTCTAAAATATTCATAAAGTTGTTCAACCATCACCATTATTTAATTTTCAAATATTTTCACCCCCTGAAAGAAACCCTGTACCCATTAGCTGTCACTCCTTATTCCCCATCCCTGCCCCAGTCCAAGCCCTAAGCAAACACTAATCTCCTTTCTGAGGCAAATAATATTTCTCTCTCTGCCACTCATTGGTGATGTTAATTTTGACCCCTTAGTCAAGATGTTGTCTGATTTCTTCACTGTTTAGTCAATATTTTTGACCTTGCTACTAATAAACAATCTATGGGGAGATAAAACTTTAAGTCCATGCAAATATACAGCTCTTTATCAAAATTTCCCCCCTAAATTTAGCATCAACTAATGATAAGAGGTGAAGTTGAAGAAGTAGACTGGGACAGATCATAGAGGTCCTTGACATTGTGGTAAGGAGTTTGGATTTTATTCAAATTGCTATATGAGGCCATTTACAACAGGGGCACTATATTCTAGTTTACCCTTCAAGAAACTCTCTGGCTACTGTCTGGAGGATGAACTGGAAGGAGGCCAAGAGTGGAAGAAGGGCAACCAATTAGGAGGCTATTGAAGAAGTCCAGGAGAGAGATGATGATGGCTTGGAGTGGCGTTTTAGCAATGGACATCATGATAAGTGGTCAGCCTCAAGTCATAGTTCAGAGGGAGTATAGATATGATTGTTGTTGGACTGAATGTTGGCTGTGAGAGAAAGGGAGAAAGCAAGGATGACATCCAAGATTATGGCCCTAACAACTGGATGGATGGTGGAACTGTTTAGAGATGGAAATAACTAAGAAAAGAAAAGATTTGGAAATGGAGGTGAGGGTAGGATGTGCCAAATCAAGGGTTTTGATTTGTCAAAAGTTAAGTTTGAGATGCTCTTAGACAGCCAGGTGGAGATGTTGAGAAGATGGCTGGGGACTTCCGGGAAGATGGTGGACTAGAAAGGTATGAGACTCTCTTCTCCAGAAAAATAGCTAGAGGACAGCCTAAAATGGCCTAGAAAAAGATCTTCTAAGGTTTTGGACACCAGGTGAAGACTGGACACTGCCCAAAACAGAGAGGGACAAAGGAGGGGAATCACGACAGCAAAACTGTGAGTTGAAACCAGTGACTGGCACCCTCCCCCATACTAAAGACACTTTAGAATTCTCAGGCCTCTGAGACAACTACAGACAAAGGGGACTCCAGAGATCCACCACCCCAGGGAAGGGGAGAGAGAGGGATACAGCCTAAGGCTGACTCAGCTCTTAACCCACAAATTTGGTCTCCTGTGTCCCACAAGCCCTTCCAGACCCAGTGGGGCCATGCTATTGTTTGCCTTGGGAGCCTGCAAGGGACTAAAGAAATCCAACCCTCCCAATCTCCTTCTCTACTAACCTGGACTGATTGTGGAGGATGCAGAAGAGAGTGGAATTATTTCCTACCCTGGAAAAGGGAGGGGGCTACCAGAGAAGGCTGGAGAACTATTTCTGAGGAAGTTTGAATTACAAGGCTCTTAGCCTCCAGGCAGAAACCTCTATCACATTGATCTGGTCTCTGTCACAGCAAAAACACTCGGAACCAGGCATTGAACTGAGAGGGCTGCTAAAGACAGCCATCTGCTGGCAAACCAATGTAGTGCACATGAGAAAAGAGAGGCTTTTTCTGGCCTTTATAGCCTCCCTCCCAAGGCCTTAGGAAGCAGGTATGCAACCCATTACTGGATCCAGAGCCCAGTTTTGAGCAACTAACAGGGACAATACTAACAATCCAGAAAGAACCAAGAATCAAAGACCAGCATTAACACAGCCCCCCGCCAAAAAATCCCTACAAAAGAGAAAGAAATTGAGCATCTGAGTAAACTATATCCTAATCAGATGTCTAGAAATCAGCAAAAAACTACAAGACATACTAAGAAAATGGAAGACATTCCCAGGAAAAGGAATATATCAAAGACCCAGAAGAGATGCAGGATTTGAGAGAACTAATTAACGAAATGAGCACAAATTTCCAAAATCAAATTAACGTGTTGAAAGACAATAAGGCTAAAAAGATGAACAGCATGAAGAAGACATTGAGTGAACACAAAGAAGAATTTGAAATCCTGAATAGAAAAGTAACAGAGCTCAGGGGAATGAAAGACACAATCGGTGAGATCAGAAACACATTAGAGGCATATGACAGCGGACTCATAATGATAGAAGAAAGAATAAGTGATACTGAAGATAGAACAGCTAAAATTGAAGAGAGAAAAGAACAGGGGAAAAAAGATTGGAAAAAATTGAGCAGGGGCTCAAAGAGTTGAATGATGAGACAAAACACAACAACAAATGTGTCAAGGGAGTTCCAGAAGGAGAAGTAAAGGGAAAAGGGGCAGAAAGAGTATTTGAGGAAATAATAGCTGAAAACTTCCCAACTCTCATGAAAGAAATGAACCTACATGTCCAAGAAGTCCACCATACCCCAATCAGAATAAATCTGAATAGACCTACTCCAAGACACATACTACTCAGAATGTCAAATGTCAAAGATAAAGAGAAAATTCTGAGAGGAGCAAGGAACAAGCAAACCATCACATACAAGGGACACCCAGTAAGACTTAGCGCAGATTTCTCATCAGAAACCATGGAGGCAAGACGACAGTGGTATGATACAATTAGGAGACTAAAAGAGAAAAACTGCCAGCTGAGAATTCTTTATCCAGCAAAATTGTCCTTCAAATATGAAGGTGAGTATAAAATATTCACAAGCAAACAGAAACTAAGAAAGTTCATAAAAAAGAAACCAACTATGCAGGAAATATTAAAGGAAGCCTTATAGCCTGAAAGAAAAAGACAGGAGAAAGAGGTTTGGAGGAGAGTATAGAAGAAAGAGTAGCAGAAAGGATAACCAAAAGAGTAAAAAGACAGACAAAAATTTGATATGAGGGAAGCGGCTGTGGCTCAATTGGTTGGGCTCCC
>JAQZBX010111072.1:0-10317 GCA_029593785.1 Cabassous unicinctus
CTGTCTCACAGTGGGTCCAGTGGGTCCAGTAGGTTCCCGGACCCATTCTGTGGTTATTTCCCCAGTTTCAAATGCATAATTGGAATAGACATACTCAGTAACTGGCAGAATCCCATAGAGGTGCAGTCTGGAGCCTTTGGCAGGCCCCTAAAAGAGAATCACAATATAGACCCTTAGGATTTTGGAGCAAAACCCTGCCAACCTCTGCAGATAACTACTCTCCTTTTGAGAAACAGCTTTTGGCCTGCTACTGGACCTTAGTAGAGACTGAACACTTAACTATGAGCCATGAAGTTACCATGAGACCTTACTTGCATATCAAGGGCTGGGTATGGTCTAACCCAAACCATAACATTGGGTGTGCATAGCAGCACACTATAATAAAGTGGAAGTGATATATATGAAATAGAGCTTGAGCGGGTCCTGACAGCACAAGTAAATTACATGAGGAAGCAACCCAAATGCCCATGGTCACCAACCCTGCCATGTTACCTTCTTTTTCACAGCTCACAGCTTTGGCCTCCTTGGGAGTCCCTTACAATCAGTTGACTGAGGAAGGGAAAACTCGGGCATGGTTTACAGATGGTTCTGCATGATATGCAGGTACCACCTGAAAGTGGACAGCTGCAGCACTGCAACCCTTTTCTGGGACATCCCTGAAGGACAGTGGTGAGGGAAAATCCTCCCAGTGGGCAGAACTTTGAGCAGTGCACCAGATTGTCCATTTTGTTTGAAAGAGGAAATGCCTGGAGGTGCATTTGTACACTGATTCATGAGCAGTTGCCAATGGTTTGGCTGGATTGTCAGGGACTTGGAAGAACATGATTGGAAAATTGGTGACAAAGAGTCTGGGGAAGAGCTATGTGGATAGACATTTCCAAGTGGCAAAAAACATGAACATATATGTGTCCCATATGAATGTTCAGCAGAGAGTGACTTCAGCAGAGAAAGATTTTAATAATCAAGTGCATAAGATGACCCTCTCTGTGGCTAATAATCAGCCTCATTCCCCAGCCACTGCTGTCATTGCCCAATGAGCTCATGAACAAAGTGGCCATGGAGGCAGAGATGGAGGTTACACATGTGTTCAGCAACATGGACTACCCCTCATCAAGGATGACTTGGCTACAGCCACTGCTGAGTGTCCAACTGCCAGCAGCAGAAACACAAACTCAGACCCCGATATAGCAACATTCTCTTATGTGATCAGTCTGCCACCTGTTGGCAGTGTGATTACATTGGACCACTTCCATCATGGAAGGGGCAGTGATTTGTTGTAACTGGAATAGACAAATACTCCGGATATGGGTTTGGTTTCCTTGCATGCAATTCATCTTCCAAAACTACCATTTGTGGACTTACCAAATGTCTTATCCACCTTCATGGCATTCCACAAAGCATTGCTTCTGTTCAAGGAACCCATTTCACAGGAAATGATATGCTAGAATGGGCACATACCCATGGAATTCACTGGTCTTACCATGTTCCCCACCATCCTGAAGAAGCTGGATTCATAGAATGATGGAATGGCCTCCAAAGGCTCAATGACAATGCCAACTAGGTGTTACTACCAGGCAGGACTGGAGCAATGTTCTCCAGGAGGCTGTGTATGCTCTAAATCAGTGTCCACTTTACGGTGCTGTTTCTCCCATAGCCAGGATTCATAGGTCTAGGAATCATTGAGTGGAATGGGAGTGGCACCACTTACTATTACCCCTAGTGATCTACTAGGAAAATTTTTGCTTCCTGTCCCTGCAACCTTAAGTTCTGCTGGCCTACAGGTCTTACGTCCAAAAGGAGGAGTGCTGCCTCCAGGGAACACAGCAATGATTCCATTGAATGGAAGGTAAGACTGTCACCTGGCCATTTTGGCTCCTCTTACCTCTGAATCAACAGACAAAGAACAGAATTACAGTACTGACTGGGATGATTGATCCTGGCTACCAAGGGGAAATAGGCCTGCAGCTATATAATGGGGGTAAAGAAGAGTTTGCCTGGAATATGGGAGATCCTTTAGGGAATCTCTTAATATTCCTATGCCCTGTGATTAAAGTCAATGGAAAATTGCAACAACGCAATCCAAGCAGGACTAACAATGGCCCAGAATCTTTAGGAATGAAAGTTCAGTTCACCCCACCAGGCAAAGAACCACAGCCAGATGAGGTGCTTGCTGAGGGTAACAGGAACATGGAATGGGTAATGGAAGAAGGTTGTGATAAATATGAACTTTGATCATGTGACGAATTATACAAACAAGGATGTAATAGTCATGAATCTTTCTTCCAAGTTTTGTTATGAGTATGATTGTATATGTACACAAAACAAATATCTTTGTTTTCTTCCCTAACCCTTTCCCTTATCATATGACAAGTTGTATTAGTTTCATGTCATAATATTTAAGGATGTCAAGTTTAAGAGTATTACCCAAGGACTTGCACCCTATTCTGTAGGGAATTAATTTGTTTCCGATTGTACCCAGGACAGTTGAATATTCTTAGGCGAAAATCTATATATGCATGTCTGTTATTATTTTTACCTGGAGACTAAGTATGGCTTAAGGTAGGGTGTGTGGCTGCCAAGCTGACAAGGGGTGGAATGTGATGGTTAGGCTAATGTGTCAACTTGGCCAGGTAATTGTACCCAATTGTTTGGTCAAGCAAGCACTGGGCTAATTATACAATGATATTTATGGACTTTAGTCATCAGTGACTGTTTCCCTAGAGAACCCTGACTAATACAGGTATGCAGCTTTCATCATTACAGGGCAACAATAGTATTATTATTGTTTTATCTTGAAGAATAACATATGCATATCTAACCAATTATTTCTAAGCATCTACACAAAGTTATGTATATATGTATCTATCCACCTCTTATTTTCTCATTTTAATAATGGCCATTTTAATTTCTCATTTTAATAAATCATAGCAAATCATACACATTCTGGTCATTCTTTTTTCACTTATATAAACATTTTGGAGATAATTTTCCATTCAGCATATAAGGAGTTTTCTTACTTTATTTTACAGTCATATTCTACACCATTTTATAAATTTACAGTAGGGTATTAAACCAGTCTTCTATTGATTGATATTTAAATCATGTCTAGTCTTTTGCTATCATAAACAAAATTTCAGTAATAAATTTCCAATTAATTCATCATATACATATGAAAATAGGTCTGTAAGATAATTTCTTAGAAGTGTTATTGCTTGATCAAAGTGTTTTTGCCTTTTGGGAGGCCACATAGATTGCTATAGATGATATCTATAAATATAAATACATAAATATGTATGTGTTTAAATTTTCACAGTCCATGACAAGACCTTTTTCTCAACCCTTAATCAACAAAGCATGCTATAAAATTCTGAGATCATTGAAACTCTGAAAAGTAAAAAATAGGATGGTACATGGTAATGCAGTTCCAGTTTTGCATTTCTCTATTGTGAATCAGATTGATTATTTAATCCATA
Source organism: Cabassous unicinctus (assembly GCA_029593785.1). Taxonomy (NCBI): domain Eukaryota; kingdom Metazoa; phylum Chordata; class Mammalia; order Cingulata; family Chlamyphoridae; genus Cabassous; species Cabassous unicinctus. The sequence continues at coordinate 3,474 of JAQZBX010111072.1, forward strand.
CAGTCAAGATATATTTGTACATCCTTTTGGATAATTCGTTATTCACCCCTTTTATATACGTATTTCTACTTTAATTTCTTTTCAATTTGGAAAAGCTCTTTATATATTAGAGAAGTTAGATTTCTATTAAAAATATGTGTTTCATATATTTCTTTGCATTTTATGATTTGCTTTTTCACTTTGATTATAATGGTTTGACCTTACAGAATGTTGTTTTTTGTTGTTTTTTTCATGTATGGAATTTATCTAACTTTTAAAAAAGATTTTGTTTTATCTTATATTTTGGACTGCATTTCTTATATAATGTTTATTAAATATTTTGCTAGCTATTTATGGCTTCTTTTTTTCATAAAAATTTTCATTATCACCTGAATTTATTGGAGTGGAAAGTAAAGACGGCTTCACTAGTGATTTCTGCCAAGCATTTAGAAAAAAATAATGACAACTCTGTGTAAATAACCTTACTGGAAATGGAAAGACAAAGAATATTTTCTGACTTACTTTTTACAACAAGCATTTTTTGATACTCATAAAAGACAAAGACACTACAGGAAAACTACAGATTAAAATCGTTCATGAACATAGACATGGCATCTCAAATTAAATGTTAACAAATATAATAGAGCAAAAAATTTAAAATGATAAAAGTCATGACTAAACATGGTTTATTATAGGAATGTAAAGTTAGTTTAACATTCAAAATTGATCTCTTTAATTCAATTAAATTGCACTCACATCTATTTCAAGGCTTGCAACTTCACTTGTCACTTATTTCCCCAAATAATAGAGTTTATGTTGTTTTCATTCCTTATTCTTATATTACATATTTTTGGGAAACTTTCCATAAGTTAAAGAGGAATTCTTACTTTATGCCATCATATTTAACCTGCTTATACTGAATTTGAGCAAATTATTGTTTGTTACATATCACATATACTCTAGTATATATTATGGAATTAATTAGACACCAGCATGGTCAATTTTACTATTCTATGTTCCATTTTATTTCCTACCATTGCTTTAGGATTCTTTCAAGGCATTCATTTATATATAGATGGTTTTCTGTTGAAGATTGTCCTTAAGGCATGTGTGCAAAAGTGACAGGTTCCAATTCTATGACAGAGCATTAAGGCATTAGACAAATGATTCTTTGTGCTCTAATTTCTCCTCCTGCAACTGGAATATGGATAAGGCGGTGACCAAAATTGGAAGACGAATTTATTCTAGGGTTCAATAGATTTAGTGCCAAATAAATGCTCCCTTGGTTATGGTTTCCTATAATAAGCAAGCTTATTAGTGAAGATGGAGTGGGACACTGAAATATGAAATGAAATCTATACATTTGAGTCAATACTGATGAGGCAGAGTAATGTTTAATCACAAATTTACCAAAAATTCCATTACGAGGTGTGGTGGACATAATTGTGTACCCTTGTTTGGACATGTTTTGAACTTGATCCTCATTCTGGTGGGTGTGGGCCCATTGTAAAAAGATCTCGCCAAGTCTGAATCAGGTTGAGTTTGAATCCAGATTAATGGAGTCCTTTATAAACATAGTCAAAATCAGACAGAGAGAAGCCACTGGGATCAGCCAGAAGCTAGAATTCAATGGAACCTGTAAGAGAAAGGAGAAGTTACCACTCTGGGAATTTTCATGTCACAGAAAAGCCAAAGACCAAAGATTGCCAGTAACCAGCCTCAGAAATGCCACACTCTTCTGAGGCAAAGCATCACCTTGTTGATGCTTTGACTTTGTACTTCTAATCTCAAAACTATGAGCCAATACATTCCTGTTGTTAAGACAACCTCTTATTTGCTTTAACTGCTAGGAAACTAAAATACAAAGGGAGAATATTTCTCCAAACGTGTGGAGGAAACAGATTTTGTCTGCCTTAAATATTTTTATTCATTACCCCCAGGTCAACAGACTCACAAGGTGATGTTAATTCTCCCCAGGACACATTCTACAACCTCATGTTTTATCTGACTATAAAATTTAAGTTGGCTTCTGTCTAAGTGTTCCAAGGCTGCTATAATAAATTCCATAAACTGGCTGGCTTAAACAACAGGAATTTATTGGTTCAGAGTTTTTGAGCTAGAAGTACAAAATCAAGGTGTCTGCAGGATCATGCTTTCTCCAAAGTCTGTAGCATTCTTGGGATGGTTTGCTGGCAATCCATAATGCAGTCTCTGCTTCTGTCTCATTGCTATCTGTCTCCTTCTGGCTGTCCAAATTTACTCTGCTTATAAGCACTCCAGTCACATTGAGTTAAGGTTCACCCTGATTCAGATTGGCCTCATCTTAACTAACAACATCTTCAAAAACTCTGTTCACAAATGGTATCAAATCCATAGGACTGTGGGTTAGGATGTGAAGATGTCTGTGTGGAGGACATAATTCAATCCATAACAGATGCCATCACAATCCAGAAGGAGATGACAAGAAATTATCAGGTAGGCAATACACTATACACTGAAAGTATATTTCAAACATTCACCAATCTTTATTAGCAGAAACATTTATAGGAACAGATTCTCAAGTTGCTAAACTAGAAGGAAATACACAAGATTAAATAAGAGTACTTTATGAATATGGAACTTCTTACTAAGACTGAAATTTTAATATATCTGCCGAAGCCCACAGGAATAGTTTTAATAGTATACTAAAGATAAATGAGCCTAGACTCACTGATGATCTACAGTTAATGAAGTCAAAATGTCAGCTCCTCCCTGGCATAAAATACGTGAAGGCAGATGATGGTTGAAAGAGATGACTGTGTTAGAATGGGTCTATTATGTAGAACTTGCTTAGCCATCCCCTAAAAATGCCCTCAAGGAAGCCTCTCACCAAATCAGCTAATGAATCAGTGAGGGTAAGAGGAGGTTATAGCTCAGAGATGATGAGAAGATTGCTAAAATAGCAACAGATTATTTGGTATCAACAGAGACAATGAGATGCCCAAATAAATAGAAGACAAATTACAATTCATAATTCTAAATAAGATGTGCATAGTTATTATAATATTCCATAGGGAAAGAGTGATAATTGGAGACCACTGCACTATAAGGACCTGTGGCAGTGGATCCTTAGAAATGAAATATATGGTCAGCCTACCACAGTGCTTCCTGACATTTTTTGGCAAAAAATTAAATATTTGCTGAATAAAAATATTTTCTGAATCATCATAGATTGGGTCAATGGCTTTTAAAATGTTTCCAGGAATTGTGGCAGGCAGGTCTCAACACTCTCACAAAAACAAGAGAGAAAAACAAGAAAGAAAGAGCCAAAAGCTGTCTGAGGGACCTACTTTCAGGGTCAGCAGACCAGGACAGTGCTTCACAACTCCCAGGAAGATGAGGGACAGAGAGATGAAGAAGCCAAAACAACAAATGTTTATTACCAAACCCCTGCCTGGGCTGGGAAAGGATCTCCTCCTCCACTGCTAAGACATTAAACCAAGGTAAAATCGCTGGCTCACTGCAGCTGAATGAGAGGAGAACAGACATCTTCCTCCCTGTCAGCTGTTACAAGGAAATAAGGAGGGAGACTCAGGGCACTTTCCTTCAATGAATTCAGGCAGCAGAATCCACTTTGAATCTTGGCTCTGGCCAGAACAAAACACAGGGAAACAGACATTTCCTCTCCCTGACTAAAGGTGCACTGATGAAAGCCATCTGCTGGTTGGTTTGGAAATTGCACGGACATAAATTTCTTTTGGTTCTCTCTGTACTCTAACTCTTGGGAGAAAATCTACACCCTATTTGTGAGTCCCTGGCATGATTTTGGTAACTTAAGCTTGGAAATTTTGAAGACTTAGAATAGGTGAGCCAAATATCAAAGAAGAGCTGTGAAAGAAAAAAAAAAGCAATAGGCAAGAGAGAAACTGGCCATCCGGGTAAATTCACCAATATATTCAGATGCCTAGACATCAGTAAAAAATTACAAGCCATACTTGGAAACATGAAGAGATGGTCCAACTGAAGGAATAAGCTAAATACCCTGAAGAGATACAGGATTTAGGACAATTAATCAGTCATAATCACACAACTCTCCTAAATCAATTTAAATAATTTAAGAAAATATGACTAAAGAGATAAAAAGATATTAAAAAGACACTGGGTGAGTATAAAGAGCAATTTGAAAGCCTGAAAAGAAAAAAAGTAACATACCTTACAGGAATGAAAGGCATGATCAATGAGATTAAAAATACATTAAAGACACATAAGAGCAGGTTTGAATTGGTCAAAGATGGAATTAAAGATTTCAAAGTCAGAACATCTGAACTGAAAAAGACAAGATAACAGACAGAGAAGAGAATTGAAAAAAATGGAGCATATCTCAGGGAACTGCATGACAACGCAAAACACAAAAACATGCATTTATTGGTGTCCCAGAAGAAAGAGAAAAAGGAAAAGGGACAGAAAGGATATTTGAGGAAATAATGGCTGAAAACTTCCCTACCCTTATGAAAGACATAAATATGACTATCCAAAAAGGACAATGCACCACAAACAGAATACATACGAATTGACCTACCCCAAGACACCTATTATTCAAAATGACAAATATCAGAGATAAAGAGAGGATTTTGAAATCAGCAAGAGAAAAGAAAAACATCACAGACAGTGGAACCCTGATAAGATTAAGTGCTGAACTCTCATCAGACCAAGGAAGAGAGAAGAAATTAATATGATGTATTTAAGTTACCGAAAGAGAAAAACTGCCAGCCAAGAATTATGTATCTGGAAAGCTGTCCTACAAAAATGAGGGTGAGTTCAAAGTTTTCACAGACAAACAAAAACTAATAGAATATGTTACCAAAATTCCAGAATTACAAGAGATACTAAAGGGAGTGCTACAGCCTGAAAGGAAAAACAAGAAAAAGCAACTTGAAGCAGAGTGTATAAATGAACATTATTAGGCAAGGGTAAATTAAAGAGTAAAGAGACAAACAATAGCATGATATGACAACAGAATGAAGAAAATGGATGAAGCAAGTAAGGCCTTTACAGTAAAAACATTGAATGTTGATGGCGTGAACTTTCTGATCAAAAGACATAGGCTGATAAAATGTATTTAAAAAATATGAGCCATCTATATGTTGTGTACAAGAGACTCATGTTAGATCTAACAACACAACTAGGTTAAAAGTGAAAGTTTGGAAAAAGATATTCCATGCAAATAGTAACCAGAAAATAGCTGGAGTAGCAAAACTGATATCACATAAAATGGATTTTAAATGCAGAACTTTAATAAGGGATAGAGAAGGTCATGATATATTAATAAAAAGGGCAATTCACTAAGAAGAAATAATTATACTAAATATTTATGCACCTAACATGAGTGCCCCAAGATACATGAGGCATACACTGGCAAAACTGAAGGAAGAAATAAGTGTCTCTGCTATAATAGTTGAAGACTTCAACACACCACTCTTATAATTGGATAGAATATCTGACAGAGAATAAATAGAGAACTTGAATAATATGATAAATGAGTTAGACCTAACAGTTATCTATAGAGCATGGACCCATAAATGGCAAGATATACATTCTTTTCAAGTGCTCATGGATAGTTTTCCAATATTGTTCTTATGTTTTGATTCAAGACAAGTCTTAATAAATTTTAGAAGTTTGAAATTTTACAAAACACTCTCTGATCATAAGGGAATGAAGCTGGAAATGAATAATAGATGGGAAAAAGGAAAATTTATAAATATATGGAAATTAACACACTTTTTAATAATCTGTGGGTCAAAGAAGAATTCAGCAAATATCTTGAGAGAAATGAAAATAAGAACACAATATATCAAAACCTATGGGGCACCGCAAAGGCAGAGCTGAGATGGAAATTTTAGCCCTCAATGTTTACATTACAAAAAAGAAGAATGAGCTAAAATTGAAGATATAACTTCAAACCTAGAGGAACTGGAAAAACAACAGCAAACTAATCCCAAACCAAATCAAATGAAAGAAATAGTAAAGATCAGAGCAAAAATAAATGAAATCAAGGGAAAAAAAAAACAAAAAACAATAGAGTGAATTAATAAAACCAGAAGTTGGTTCTTTGAGATCAACAAAATTGACAAACCCTTAGCCTGACTGACAAAAAAAGAGAAAAGATGCAAATAAATAAAATTGGAAATAAGGGGAGGGGGTGGGGACTTTACCACTGATCCCGCAGAAATACAAGAGATCAAAGGGGATACTATGAATATCTGTATACCAAAAAATTAGGAAATGTAGACAAGATGGACAAGTTCCTAGAAGCACACGAACTACCTACACTAACCTTAGAAGAAATAGAAGACCTCAAAAAAACAATCACAACTGAAGACATTGAAACAGTCATCAAAAACCTCAAATGATGAAAAGCTTGGGGTCAGATTGCTTCACAGGTGAATTTTATTAATCATTCAAAGAAGATCTAATACCAATTCTGCTGAAGCTCTTCCAAAAAATTCAGCAGGTAAGAACGCTACCAAATTCATTCTATGAAGCCAACATCACCCTAATCCCCAAACTAGATAAATACACTATTAAAAAAGAAAATTGCAGGCCAATATCTCTAATGAATATAGACGCAAAAATTCCCAACAAAATACTTGCAAATCAAATTCAAAACCACATTAAAAGATTTATATAAGTTGATGAAGTGGGTTTTATTCCAGGTATGCAAGGGTGGCTCAACACAAAAAAATCAATTAGTGTATTCTTCTCAATTGATGCAGAAAAGGCATTTGAAAAAATACAGAACCCTTACTTGATAAAAAAAAATACTCCAAAATTAGGACTAGAAGGCAGCTTTCTCAATATGGTAAAGTACATGTATGAAAAACCTACA
>JAQZBX010111073.1:0-10318 GCA_029593785.1 Cabassous unicinctus
GAATTCCATGGACGTGTGTCCATTCCCACACATCATTTGCTGTGAAATGTGTTCCTTGATCAGAAGCAATGCTGTCTGGAATGCCATGGCAGTAGATAAGACATTCGGTAAGTCCATGGATGGTAGTTTTGGAAGAAGCATTGCGTGCAGGAAATGCAAACCCATATCCAGAGTATGTGTATATTCCAGTTAAAACAAATTGCTGCCCCTTCCATGGTGGAAGTGGCCCAATGTAGTCAACCTGCCACCAGGTAGCAGGCTGGTCACCTTGAGGAATGATGCCATATTGGGGGCTGAGTGTGGGTCTCTGCTGTTGGCAGATTGGGCACTCAGCAGTAGCTTGGTGAGGGGAAGTCCATGTTGCTGAACCCATGTATAACCTCCATCCCTATCTCCATGGCCACTTTGTTCATGAGCCCATTGGTCAATGACAGGAGTGGCTGGAGAAAGAGGCTAAGCATTAGCACAGAGCAGGTCATATTTTCCACCTGATTATTAAACTCTTCCTCTGCTGAAGTCACCCTCTGGTGAGCATTCACGTGGGTCACAAATATGTTCATGTTTTTTGCCCACTCAGAAAGTTATTTCCACATACCTCTTGCCCAGACCTCCTCGTCACCAATTTTCTAATCATGTTCCTTCCAAGTCCCTGATCATCCAGCCAAACCATTGGCACAGCCCATGAATTAGTGTACAAATGCACCTTTGGCCATTTCTTCTTCCAAGCAAAATGAACAATCAGGTGCAATGCTTGAAGTCTGCCCACTGGGAGGATTTGCTCTTAACCCTACCTTCAAGGATGTCCCAGAAAGGGGCTGAAGTGCTGCAGCTGTCCACTTTTGTGTGGTACCTGCATATAGTGCAGAACCATCTGTAAACCAGGCCTGAGTTTTCTCATCCTCAGTTAACTGATTATAAGGAACTCCCAAGAGGCCAAAGCTATGGGCTGGGAAAGAGAAGGTAACATGGCAGGGGTGGTGACCATGGGCATTTGGGCTACTTCCTCATGTAACTTACTTGTGCCTTCAGGACCACTCAAGCCCTATCTTGTATATACCACTTCCACTTTATTATAGAGTGCTGCTGTGCACACCCAACTTTATGGTTTGGTGGGTCAGACAATACCCAGCTCATGATAGGCAGCTCAGGTCTCATGGTAACTTGATGACCCATGGTTAAGTGTTCAGTCCCTGCTAAGGCCCAACAGCAAGCCAAAATCTGTTTCTCAAAAGGGGAGTAGTTATCTGCAAAGGATGGCAAGGCTTTGCTCCAAAATCCTAAGGGTCTGTGTTGTGATTCCACTATAGGGGCCTGCCAAAGGCTCCAGACTGCATCTCTATTTGCCACTGAAACTTCCAGCACCATTGGATCTGCTGGATCATATGGTCCAAGTGGTAGTGCAGCTTGCACAGCAGCCTGGACCTGTCGCAGAGCCTCCTCTTGTTCTGGTTCCCAATCAAAACGAGCAGCTTTTCTGGTCACTTGGTAAATGGGCCAGAGTAGCACAACCAAATGAGGAATGTGTTGTCTCCAAAATCCGAAGAGGCCAACTAAGCGTTGTGCCTCTTTTTTGGTTGTAGGAGGGGCCAGGTGCAACAGCTTATCCTTTACTTTAGAAGGGATATCTCGACAGGCCCCACACCACTTGACACCTAGAAATTTCACTGAGGTGGAAGGTCCTTGTATTTTTGTTGGATTTATCTCCCATCCTCTCTCACACAAATGCCTTACCAATAAATCTAGAGTCTTTGCTAGAGTTGGTCCTAGGTCCTATCAACATGATATCATCCATATAATGGACCAGTGTGATGTCTCGTGGGAGGGAGAGATGATCAATATTATGACATAGGGCTGGAGAGTTGATATACCCCTGAGGCAGGATTATGAAGGTATACTGCTGGCCTTGCCAGCTGAAAGCAAACTGTTTCTGGTGGTCCTTACTAATGGCAATTGAGAAAAAAGCATTTGCCAGATCAACAGCTGCATACCAGGTACCAGGAGAAGTGTTGATTTGCTCAAGCAATGATACCACATCTGGGACAGCAGCTGCAATTGGAGTCACCACCTGGTTAAGTTTACAATAATCTACTGTCATCCTCTAAGTTCAGTCTGTTTTCTGCACAGGCCAAATAGGAGAGTTGAATGGGGATGTGGTGGGAATCACCAACCCTGCATCCTTCAGATCCTTGATGGTGGCACTAATCTCTGCATTCCCTTCAGGAATCCGGTATTGCTTTTGATTTATTATTTTGCTAGGTAGGGCCAGTTCTAGTGGCTTCCACTTGGCCTTTCCAACCATAATAGCCCTCACTCTATAAGTTAGGGATCCAATGTGGAGATTCTGCCAGTTACTGAGTATGTCTATTCCAATTATGCATTCTGGAACTGGGAAAATAACCAAAGAATGGGACCCACTGGACCCCCTGTGAGACAAGCCTGAGCTAAAACTCCATCAGTCACCTGACCTCCATAAGCCCCTACTCTGACTGGTGGAGCACAGTGACATTTTGGGTCTCCTGGAATTAATGTGACTTCTGAGCCACTGTCTAGTAATCCCTGAAATTTCTGATCATTTCCTTTTCCCCAGTGCACAGTTACTCTGGCAAAAGGCCAAAGGTCTCCTTGGGGAAAGGTGGGAGGAAGAGTAACAGTATAAATTTTTGGCAGTTTAACAGGATCCTTCCCCAATGGGACCTGGCCTTCTCCTCATTCAAGGGGTTCTGGGTTTGTAAACTGTCTCAACTCTGGGAATTGATTAAGGGGCTGTGATTCTCTGCATCTGTAATTTGAGTTAGGGTTTTGTTCACTCGACCTAGAACTCTTCTGCTTATACAGATCCAGAAGAAATTTAGTAGACTGCCCATGTATTTCACTTCTAGATACCTTGCGATCTATTAGCCAACACCATAACTCCATGCAACTCAAATTATTCTGAGTACTGCTTTGAATCTGCCTTTCATTGTCGTAGTCACGCCTACCTTGCCTTTGGCGATTAACTGCCAATACTTGACTTTCACCGGACCGAGATCCGATCATCCCCATAATGTTTAAGGATTCCAATTCCATTACAGTCCTTCCTACAGTGATATCTGGACTACAGAGAAGAGCAACCATAGAGCTCTTCAGAGAAGATGGGGTTAGTCTTACAAATTTATTCCTCACAGTCCTGGTTAAAGGTCTGCGCTCTGGACATTCCTGGTGTGGACAGGCAGGTCTCAAATGGTAAATCCATTCTAGCATTCCAATCTCTCTAAGCCTTTGAATCCCCTCATTTACTGTATATCAGGACAAATTGGGCATCTTAACTTCAGACATGCTAGGCCATATTTTGGTCCATGTTTCAGTCAGCCACCCAAACAAACTGTTAGAGCTCTTTCTAACCCCTGGAACAACAGCATTGAATCCAGAATTTCTGCTTAGTGTGGCCATATCAATAATTTCATCCTGATCCAACTTTATATTCCTTCCATCATTATCCCATACCCTTGGTATCCATTCCTACACACATTCCCCTGATTTCTGTCTATATAAGTTGGAAAACTCATGCAGTTCTTTCAGGGTATAGCATACTTCTTTATGGGTCACACTTTGTATTTCACCTTTGGGGGCTTGTTATAATTTTAGTCTAGTAATAGGTCTCGAAGACAAGAGGGGTGGTGGGGGTGGGTAAGGTGAAGGATTAGAAATGTCTTGCAATCTACTGACCTCAGAGCATTCCTTTGCATTTTCTTCTGGTGAGACAGGATTAATATTTTCAGCCAGGGGTTGGAAGGCAGATTCCTTAGGGCAGACTGGAAGTTGGGCAGTGCATGCTGGAGTTTGGCTGGTACCTGCCTCAGGGCTGGAAGGAGGTCCGAAATCCCTGGGGCAGGCTGGAGGCTCAATGATACAAGGTTGACAGGTGTGGTCTCCACAGGGCAGGCCATTGCAGGTTTATCTGGTAAAGTCTTTACAGAATTGGGTTCCAGTGTTCCCACCAATATTATCATCATCCCATATGTCTCCATCCCAATCCTTGGAGTTCCACTCCTTTCCAATCAATGCTTTCACTTTAATTGTAGAAGCCCTGTGGGGTTGAGATTTTAGTTTCCTCTGTAATTCTGCTACTCATACAATGAGAGTCTGGGTTTGATGCTCAGGTATCTCAAGTCTGTGGCTACAGGAGACAAGATTTTCTTTCAGGGCACACATAGCAACTTTCACATCATTCATGTGGCATTTAAGTTTCTAATTTAAAGACTTTAACTCATCTCTTTCTTTTGTAACTGTATCCAGAGTATCTAGGAGGAGCCAGCCAGCATCATTATACCTTTTTATTCCACAAAATTCTGTTAAGGTGTTGAAAACACTATCACCCAGATCCTTGCTCCTTATAAGCGTGGAAGTAGGGGAATCCAGTGATGCTGTTTTGCGTATCCCTATTGCTAGCTCATGCCATGGACTGTTAGCAACCTCTTCATTATTGGAAAGGGAGTCATCACTACCCTTGAGTCCAATTAGAGTAGAGAGCCAATTACAAAACTCCCAGAACCACCTCAGACATCCCATGTTTAAGACTCTGTTCCTCAAGAACCATTCCCGGTACCAAGCTGTATTAGTCAGGGTTCTCTCAGGAAACAGAATCAGCAGGAGATATCTGTCAATAATATGAGATTTTATAGTCTCTCACATGACTGTGGGGATGCACAAGTCCAGATTCTGCAGGCAGGATGCATACCAGGGGCTCCAATGAAAGTCCAATGAAAGGTCCTTGAGTTTCTGGGAGAAGTTGGCTGTCCAAAGACGAGCTGGGAAATTCTCTCTGAATGTCAAAATCATTTCCCTTTTTAAGGTATTCAACTGATTGGATAAAAGTGTCACCCATTGCTGATGGCAGTCTCTCTGATTGATGCAAATGTAATCAGCCATTCACCCAGTAAACTCACTGGTGACCAAAATCCATAAATGTTCTTGTATTACAATTAGCCCAGTGCTTGCTGGACCAAACACCTGGACACAATTACCTGGCCAAGTTGACACATTAGCCTAACCATCACAGTTATCATGGTCTTCAATTCCAGTATTTCTGTTTGGCCCGTTTTTTTTTTTAACTTTGCCTTAAGATTTATTGCATACTCGCTTAGTAACACAATTACACCGTCAAAGAATGAAGAGATATCAACTGTATAAAAACCATTATGGACTTCCTGGAAGATGGTGGACTAGAAAGACATGGGACTCTCTTTTCTTCCAGAAAAAATAGCCAGAGGACAGGCTGAAACAGCCTGGAAAAAGATCTTCTAAAGCTTAGGACACCAAATGAAGGCTGGACACCACCCAGAAGAGAGAGGGACAAAGAAGGGGAATCATGACAGCAAAACTGTGAGTTGAAACCAGTGGCTGCTACTGCTGGCACCCTCCTTGACACTAAGGACACTTTAGAATTCTCAGGTCTCTGAGCTGGTTACAGACAAAGGGGGCCCCAGGGATCCACTGTCCCAGCAAAGGGAAGAGAGAGGGACACAACCTAAGGCTGACTCAGCTTTTGACCCACAAATTTGGTCTGCTGTGTCCCACCAGCCCTTCCAGGCTAGGTAGGACCATGCTGCAGTTTGCCTTGGGAGCTGGCACGGGACTGGAGAGATCTGACCCTCTCAATATCCCTCTCTTCTAGATGGGACTGATTGTTGAGGATGCACCTCCCCAGGATAGGGGAGAGAGAGGGACATAGCCTAAAGCTGACTCAGCTTTTGCCCCACAATTTTGGTCTTCTGTGTCCCATGAGCCCTTCCAAGTTGGGTGGGGCTGTGCCATTGTAAGCCTTGGTCTCTGGCAAGGGACTAAAGAGATCTAGGACTAAAGAGATCCGACCCTCCTAATCTCCTCTACTAACTGAGACTGATTTTTGAGGATGCAGAAGGGAGTGGAATTATTTCCTATCCAGGAAAAAAGAGGGAGCTGCCAGTGAAGGCTGGAGAACTGTCTCTGAGAAAGTTTGAATTACAAGGCTCTTCACCTCCAGGCAGGAACCTCTATCACATTGATCTGGTCTATGTTGCAGCATACACGCTCAGACCAGGCATTGAACTGAGAGGCTGCCAAAGAGCCCCATCTGCTGGCAGGCCAAGGAAGTATACATGAGAAAATAAAAAATAAGTAAGATAAGCTTTTTCCGGTCTTTATAGCCTCCCTACCCAAGGCCCTAGGAGAAGGGTCTGCAACCAATTACTGGGTCCAGAGCCCAGTTTTGAGGAACTAGCAGGGACAGTCCTAATGACCCAGGTTGAGCCAAGAATCAAAGAGCAGTGGTAACACACAGCCTCCCACCACTAAATCCCTACAAAAAAGAAAGAAATTGAGCATCTGAGTAAACTACCAAACTAATCAGATGCCTAGACATCAGCAAAAACTTATGAGCTATATTGAGAAAATGGAAGGCATTGCCCAAGAAAAGGAATATATCAAAGCCCCAGAAGAGGCATAGAATTTGAGAGAACTAATTAATGAGATGCACACAAATTTCCAAAATCAAATTAATGAGTTGAAAGACAATATAGCTAAAGATATAAATGACATCAAGAAGACATTGAAGGAAATGGATGTGGCTCAAGCAATTGGGTTCCCATCTACCATATAGGAGGTCCAGGGCTCGATTCCCAGGACCTCCTGGTGAAAGGCAAGCTGGCCCATGCGGTGAGCTGGCCTGAGCAGAGGGCTGGTCCATGCAGAGTGCTGGCCTGCATGGAATGCTGACCCACAGAGGAGTGCTAGCCCAAACAAAGTGCTGGCCTGTGTGGAGAGCTGGCGCAGCAAGATGATGCAACAAAAAGAGACACAGAAGAGAGACGATAAGAGATGCAGCAGACCAGGGAGCTGAGGTGGCGCAAGAGATTGAGCACCTCTTTCCCATTCCGGAAGGTCTCAGGATCAGTTCCTGGTGCCACCCAAAGAGAAGAGAAACAGAGAACACACAGAAAGCAGACAAAGAGCACAAAAAACAATGGGGGGTGGGAGGGGAAATAAATAAATAAATAAATATATAAATAAATAAAATTTTACTAACAAAAACAAAACAGCAACAACAAAAAAGACTGAGAGAACACAAAGAAGAATTTGAAATCCTGAATAGAAAAGTAACAGAGTTCACGGGAATGAAAGAAAAAATAGGTGAGATAAAAATCACATTAGAGGTATACAATGGCAGACTCAAAATGATAGAAGAAAGAATAAGTGATACCAATGATAGAACAACTGGAATTGAAGAGAGAAAAGAACAGAGAGAGAAAAGAATGGAAAACATTGAGCAGGGGCTCAGGGAGTTGAATGACAACACAAAACAAAGCAAATATATGTCATGGGAATTCCAGAAAGAGAAGAGAAGGGAAAAGGGCAGAAAGAATATCTGAGGAAATAATAGTTGAGAATTTCCTAACTCTCACAAAAGAAATGAACTTACAAGTCCAGGAAGCACACTGTACCCCAATCAGAATAAATCCAAATAGACCTACTCCAAGACACATACTACTCAGAATGTCAAATGTCAAAGATAAAGAGAAAATTCCAAGAGCAGCAAGGGAGAAGCAAACTGTCACATACAAGGGACACAGAGTAAGACTTAGTGTGGACTTCTCATCAGAAACCATGGAGGTGAGAAGACAGTGGTATGATACAATTAGGATACTGGAAGAGAAAAACTGCCAGCCAAGAATTCCTTATTCAGCAAAATTGTCCTTCAAATATGAAGGTGAGTATAAAATATTCATAAACAAACAGAACCTAAGAGTGTTTGTAAAAAAGAATCCACTTTTGTAAGAAATATTAAAAGGAGACTTAGAGCCTGAAAGTAAAAGACAGGAAAGAGAGGCTTGGAGGAGAGTATAGAAGACAGAATAGCAGAAAGGATAACCAAAAGAGAAAAAAAAACAAAAATAGGATATGACATATGAAAACCAAATAATAAAATGGTGGAAGTAAATAATGCATTTACAGTAATATCTTTGAATGAGAATGGGTTAAACTCCCCAATTAAAAGATATAGGCTGACAGAATGGATAAAATGAGCCATCCATATGCTGCTCACAAGAGACTCACCTTAGACCCAGGGATACAAACCGGCTGAAAGTAAATGGTTGGAAAAAGATACTCAGTGCAAATAATAACCAAAAAGAGCAGGGGTAGCTATACTAATATCAGATAAAACAGACTTTAAATGCAAAAAAATTATAAGAGATACAGAAGACCATTATATATTAATAAAAGGAACAATCCACCAGGAAGATATAACATTCATAAATATCTATACACCTAACCAGGGTGCCCCAAAATACATGAGACAAACTCTGGCAAAACTGAAGGGAGAAATAGACCACTCTACAATAATCATTGGAGATTTCAACACACCACCTACATCATTAGAACAGCTAAACAGAAGCTCTACAAGAAACAGAGAATTTGTACAATATGATAAACAAGTTAGACCTAACAGACATATACAGAACATTGCATACAAACGCAGTGGGTTATACATTCTTCTCAAGTGCCATGGATCTTTCTCCAGGATAGACCACATGTTAGGGCACAATGCAGCCCTCAATAAATATAAAAAGCTTGAAGTTATACAATGCACCTTCTCAGATCATAATGGAATGAAACTGGAAATAAATAATAGGAAAAAGGTAAATTTGCACATGTGTGGAAGCTAAACAACACACTCCTAAATAATCAGTGGGTCAAAGAAGAAATTGCAAGTGAAATCAGTAAATATATTGAGACAAATGAAAATGAGAACTTATCAAAACTTATCAAAACTTGTGGGATACAGTGAAGGCAGTCTTGAGAGGGAAATTTATAGCCCTAAACACCTATGTTAAAAAAGAAGGAAGAGCTAAATGCAAAGATTTAACTGAATAACTAGAGAAACTAGAAAAAGAACAGCAAACCAATCCCAAAGCAAGCAGAAGGAAAGAAATAATAAAGATTAGAGTAGAAATAAGTGAAATTGAGAACAAAAAAAAACAATAGAGAAAATCTACAAAACCAAAAGCTGATTCTTTGAGAAGATCAATAAAATTGACAAACCCCTAGCTAGACTAACAAAGAAAAAAAGAGAGAAGATGCAAATAAATACAATCAGAAGTGAAAGGAGGGAAGTTATGACTGACCCCACAGAAATAAAAAGGATAATAAGAGGATATTATAAGAAACTGTATGCCAACAAACTAGACAACCTAGATGAAATGGACAAATAGAAATGCAACCTACACTGATGCTACAAGAATTGCAAGAACTTAACAAACCAACCACATTTAAAGGGGTTGAATCCGACATCAAAAATCTCCTAAGAAAGAAAATTCCAGGACCAGATTGCTTCACAGGTGAATTCTACCAAGCATTTTGAGAACAATTAACACCAATCCTGTTTAAACTCCTCCAAAAATTGAAGAGCAAGGAAAATTACCCAACACATTTTATGAAGCCAACATCACCCTACTACCAAAGCCAGATAAATACGCTACAAGAAAAGACAATTACAGACCAATCCCTCTAATGAACATAGATGCAAAAATTCTCTACAAAATACTTGCAAATAGAATCCAAGAGCATATCAAAAGACTTATACATCATGACCAAGTGGGATTTATTCCTGATATGCAAGGCTGTTTCAACATAAGATAATCAATCAACATAATACACCACATTAACAAATTGAAAGACGAAAACCACATGATCATCTCAATTGATGCAGAAAAGGCATTCGACAAAATCCAGCATCCTTTCTTGATAAAAATACTTCAAAAGACAGGAATAGAAGGAAAATTCCTCAATATAATAAAGGGCTTATATGAAAAATCCACAGCCAACATCTTACTTAATGGGGAAAGGTTGAAAGCTTTCCCTCTAAGATCAGGAACAAGACAAGGTTGCCCACTGTAACCATTGTTATTCAACATTGTACTAGAACTTCTAGCTAGAACAATTAGACAAGAAAAAGAATTAAAAGCATCCAAATAGGAAAAGAGGAATTAAAACTCTATTTGCAGATGACATGATCCTTTATTTAGAAAATTCTGAAATGTCTACAACAAAGTTCAGCAAAGTGGCAGGATACAAGATCAACATGCAAAAATCAGTAATGTTTTTGTACATTAGTATTGAACAATCTGAGGAGGAAATCAGAGAAACAATTCTATTTACAAAAGCAGCAAAAAGACTCAAATACCTGGGAGTCAATTTAAACAAAGAAGTACAGGACATATATGCAGAAAACTTCAAAACAATATTAAAAGAAATCAATGAAAACCTAAACAAATGGAAAGACATTCTGTGTTCATGGATTGGA
>JAQZBX010111074.1:0-10314 GCA_029593785.1 Cabassous unicinctus
TTTGTGAATATGTTTATGAGTTTGAGTGTACAAGTCTGAGTGTGTATGTGAATGTGTGAGTGTGTGTGAGTGCATTTGTGTGTGAGTGTGTGGATGTGTGAGAATGTGTGTGCCCAGATGAATATGCATGTGTGTGTGGTAAGGGCACAGAGAGGTGGGGTGAGGCTCTTGCTGGGGTGCTCCGGGGGACCCCAGGCTCTATGGCGAGGACGGTCCCCCCATCTTCAGAGGGCTCTGGAGCTCAGCCTGGCAGCAGCTTATGCCCCAACAGCACAAACGGAGGCTGCGCTGTCCAGGAGATGCTGCCATGGCCGCCAAGGATGGTCCTTGGAGGCCAGTGTCGCCCTGTGTTCCACAGGCATGAGGGGTGTGGCAGTTTGATATTATTTATGAATTCCAAAAAGAGATATCGATCATGTTTGTAACTGGTCTGTTCCTCTGGGCGTGATCCCCTTTGATTGTATTAGATTCAGCTGAGAGCCTTTGATTAAATTACATTAAGATTCGGGTTTTGAGTCAACCACTTCATTAGGGCGACTCAGTTTGAGTTCCTGCCCCTTTTGTGGGCTATACAAATGGACACGCAATCAAGGAGACACACAGAAGTAGATAAACGGAAGAAGGGAGCTCCATAGACACGGAAGACGATCGTGTGGCCCGGGAAAGAGAGATGAGCCATTGGCCTGATAGTTTACAGCTGACCTTGTGAAGCGAACAGAGCAGCTGAGCCTGGAGAGAAATGAGCCCTCCAGCCTACAGATGAGATCAGAAGGAGCCGGGACCATGGAGCCCTAAGAGGAAAGAGGAAGGCTGAACCCTCACAGACATCGCCCGCCATGTTGTTTCAACACATGGCAACTGACTTTGCTGAGGAAGTAACCTTGAGATGGGCTCTTTATGGCCTTGTAACTCTAAGCTGCTACCCCAAATAAATACCCTTTATAAAAGCCAACAGATTTCTGGTACTTTGCATCAGCACCTCTTTGGCTGACTAATATAAGGGGTGAGGATGAGAAGTGGAGTCAGGGAGGGGCAAATGTAGCAGCTAGGCCTGGGAGTGAGACTGGGGTTCAAGACCCAGCCACAGCAGCTTAAGCACTCAGGACTTATTTGCTCCTGAAGTCAGTCCAGGGACGGCCAAGAGGCTCCACAGTGTCTGGGGCCTATTGCTCCAAATCCTCAGCAAGCTGTCCCTTCCTCATGGACCAAGGCAGCTGCTTGAGCTCCAGCCATCACATCCACATTCCAGGCAATAAGGAAGAAGGGGCTGCCCGCTCCCTTGAAGGACACTTCCCAGAAGGGCCACATTCCACTTCTGCTCACTCTCCGTTGACCAGAACTTAGTCATGTGGCCAAGCCTGGCTAAAAAGACAGGCTGGGAAATGTGGTTTTACTCTGATTGATGGAGTGTCCTGCTGAAAACCAAGGGTTCTATTGCTATAGAATGAATGAATGAATGAATGAATCGCCACGCCCTTTAGCTTGAACTTCCTTCAAGGTCACAGGGACAACAGAGAAGCAGGTACATCCTGGTTCACCAAACAGGTGACCTTTCTCACAGACTGCTGGGGGAGGGAGTGAGCTCACCGTCACTGCGGATGAATCAGCTCTTACTGATCATCTACTGTGTGCCAAGCCAGATGGCTTCACTCCACCATTCAACCTCTCTGAGCCTCAGTTTCCCCATCTGCAAAGTGGGGACAACAGCATCTGCCACACAGAGTCTTCTAAGACTGACCCCTACTAATCACTACGTCAGTCTTTGTTGACTGACTAAGTGACCCGTTTACATTGGGTGATCAGAGGTGTGATGCGGAAAATGCAGGCACTGTGTCATTCCAAGGGGCGGGGGGTGCCTGACCCAACCTGGAGAATCTGGGAGGCTTCCTGGGGGTGGTGTCTTCTAGGTTGAGCCCAGAATAAGCAGACATCAGCACTGGGAGAAAAATTGCACAGGCAATGAGCCTGAGCGGCCACATCTGGCATCCAGTAGGTGCTTAATAAGTGCACAGCATTCCCAGCCCCCACTCAGGACCTGCCCCCCTCTAAGAAGGGGCCTTGGCTTCATCCCAGCCTCCTCGGCGCCTCGACAGCCAGGCCCCGGCCCTCCTCCAGCTCCCTCCAGGAAAACCTGACGCTGCCAAGGACCGCCAGCTTAACGTCAGCCTGTGCCAACCCCGGTGGCCCGGGCCTGGCCACTGCTCTCGGTGAGTGCCAGCAGAGGCCCCCCTCCTGCGCTTCCAGGTGCCGCCGCATCTGTGTTTGCCTAAGGGGGAGTGTGGTCGAACGGGGAAACTGAGGCATCCGACAAGAGGGGACTAACCTTGACAACGGGGCTTGGACCGGGACAACAGAAGCCACCAGCTCTGCTGTTGGGTGTGTACGGCGTGCGGGGCGCTGGATCGTTTTTCCTTCCTGCCCTAGCTCCCAGCACCCCAAATCAGTGCACTCTCATTTCCCAGAGGAGGAAACTGGGTCCATGGAGAAGGGATGTAGCTCATCCAGAGC
Organism: Cabassous unicinctus; assembly: GCA_029593785.1. Taxonomy (NCBI): domain Eukaryota; kingdom Metazoa; phylum Chordata; class Mammalia; order Cingulata; family Chlamyphoridae; genus Cabassous; species Cabassous unicinctus. The sequence continues at coordinate 2,509 of JAQZBX010111074.1, forward strand.
CACGCGGCTGGAAGGTGGCTGAGCCGGGATTCGAACCCAGGTCTCTGGTTCCACAAAGACGATTACCGACTGCTTATGATCGTCCCCTGTGCTGGGAAATGCTAGGGACCTCCAGAGTCCTTGGTCCCCAGCCTGGCCTTCAAGGAGCCCCGGGCTGTGAGGAGATGGAGCAGGGGAGCCCCGAAAAGGCCAAGGAGGAGCTCACCGAGAAACGGAATTGGAAAGGGGGTACGCCTGGCAGTGTGGGGTGAACCAGAACTCGCAAAGAGCCTCGGAACGAAGGCTAGCCAGGAGCGATGGACGTACTGGAGGTAGTTCCATCTTTAGTGACAGAGGGACCGCTAGCCAGCACTGGACTGGAATTGTCACTTGAAAGCCTGATGTCTCTGGGCCTTTTGTAACCTTTGCCGTTTGGAGAGTGACAAAATGAGCCTTGAGCGCTAAAATGCGGGAAGAGCTGGAGGTGTTTGGAGCCTTGATTGCCAAGATTAGGAGTCTGATGGCGTAGTCACTGATTTCCTCATTCTCTTATTCAACCAAAAATGCCCCCTGATATCCTGAGTCCCCAGAAGTGCAGTCCTGACCTGCTCAAGGCCAGGGTCCCCGGGGCGGCTGCTTGCAGAACTCAGGGTGCCCAGATCTGGTTTCTGCCCCGCTCCTGCTCAACCAAACTTCCGCTCTCCCCCACAAGATCAGGATGTTAATCCTACTTTCCAGATGAGGAACAGAGAGGTTTAGCAAGCTTCCTCAAGCCACACAGCATGCCGGGGGCTGCACCAGGATTCAAACCCAGAGTCCCGTGCACTGTATTCTTTCCACAGACCGCCTCTTGAGCTGCGTTTAATGAACACCTACTGTGCGCTAGGTGCTGTGCTGGAGACACTGTCATCACCAAGCGAGATGCTACCCTCATGCGGTTCACCATCTAGTGGACGGCAGGGTGGCAGGGGAATATAATGAGATGATGGGGTCCCTGGGGAGGGCAGTGAATTTAGTTACGGGTGATCAGGGAGGGCCTCCCTGAGGAGGTGACCCATTGGCAGAGGAAGGTGGAAAGGATTTGGCTGCGGGGAGATGCATGGAACAGCCTTCTAGGTGGGCAGAACTACAAGCGCAAAATCCTGCAGATGGGAAATGGTGAGGGCAGCATGGCTGGAGTGGAGTCAGAGAGGAAAAACGGGGGTCCCTGAAGCAAGGGCTTTCGGCCATGGAGGAAAGTTTGATTTGGCTTTCAAGAGCAAGGGGGAGCCATGAGGGGGAACTTTCAAAATCAGGTTGATTAAAGTTTAATCTACATGCAATAAAATCATCCTACAGTTCTTAGGATTTCAACTGACTCACAGACCTACAACGACACGCAACTACAAGATAGTCCCATCACCCCAAAAAGGTTCCTTGTGCCCCTTTGTGCTCCGCTGGGAGCACTGCGTGACCGAGCCCCCGGTCCCCACCCTTCGCCCCTGCCGACTGCCAATCCGGCCTCTGTCCCGTTTGTTTTTGCCTTTTCCAGAATGTCGTATAAATGGAACCACAGAGGGAGAAGCCTTTTGCATTTGGCTTCTTTCACTCCACACAATGCATCTGAGACTCATCCAACCTGTTGCAGGTATCAGGACTGCTCCCCCTTTTCATTGCTGTGTAGTATTCCCCTGGACGGACGGACCACAACTGCTTTAACCATTCCCCAGCTGAGGGAAGTGTGAGTTGTTTCCAGTTTGGGGTTATGAATAAAGCCATTATAACCATTCATGTTTGGGCTTTGGGATGAATACCTGAATGGGATGGCTGAACTTTTTAGCAAGCGTCCGTTTAACTTTGTAAGAAACTGCCCAACTGCCCTCCAAAGCGGCTGTGCAATTTTGCATTCCCATCAGCAGTATCTGAGCGTCCCAGTTGCCTTGCCAACACTTAGTATTGTCGGTTTAGGAGATATTAGCCTTCTGGTAAGAGTGAAATGTAGCTTGTTATAGTTTGGAGTTGCATTTCCCTAATGACTCGTGGTGTCGAGCACCTTTTCACGGGCTCCTTTGCCACCTGTGTATCTTCTTTGGTGAAGTGGCAGTTGAAGACTTTTGCCCCGGGGAGGGACGTGAGCTGATTGATGCATTTAAAAGCTTTGTTTAGTGTGGCGAGTGAGTTGATGAGGGTCAGAAGTGGGAGAGAGAGAAGGGAAGGGATGGACGCACAGGTCCGGCCGAGAACTGAGTGAGCCAGACAGGGGTGGCGGCCACGGAAGTATGGGAGGTGAGTGGAGATCTCTTGTCTGAGATGTGAAGGGGGCAGAAACAGGACACATTCCACATACAGCTGAGAAAACGGAGGTCCAGAGAGGGAAAGCGACCTGCCCAAGGTCACACAGCAGAGCAGCGGCAGAGCCGGGATTCGAACCCATCTCTGAGGACACCGCTCTTCCCCACCAGCCCGGCCCCGACTGAGTGGGCATCACAGTTCTAATGGAAATGTTGAAAAGCAGTGGCTCCATCTTTCCAGGTGCTCCCTGGATTCCTCTCCCTTCTGCATTCAATCCCTTGACAACACCCGTCAGCTCTGTCCTTAAAATCTGTCTAGAATCCACACATTTCTTAACCCCTCGGTCCAGGCCCATCACCGCCTGCCAGGACCGGTACAGATGACCCACCTCTGGTCCCCCGGCTCCCGCTCTCGCCTCCCAGTCTGTCCTCCCCGCAGCAACCAGAGGGCGCCCGTGAGCACCTGAGTCAGATCCCGTCCTTCCTCTGCCTACAACCCTCCATGGCTCCCACCTCATGTGGAGTAAAAACTCAAGGCCTCCCCGCAGCCCACCAGGCCTTGCACGACCTGCCCCATCCCAACCCCACCTTCCCCACCTCCCGCGGACCCCCTCACTCCCTCCGCTCCAGCCCCACGGGCCTCCTCACTGTTCCTCCAACACGCCAGACCCGGTCCTGCCTCAGGGCCTTTGCACGGGCTCTGCCCTCTGCCCAGAACTCTCTCCCCTCAAGTCGCCCACGGCTCCTCCCTGGCCTTCTTCAGGTTTCAGCTCAAACGTCACCTCCTCAGAGAGGCCTCCCTGATACCTCCTCTAAAGCTGCTCCTCCCTGGGAAGCCTCCAACTCTTTCCCCTGCTTTGTTTTTCCCTTCAGTACTTATAACTCTCTGGCGTAATATGTTTTCCTTTTTTACTGTCTGTTTCTCCCAGTAGACTGCAAGCACTGTGACTTTGGGGCTCAGAACGCAGAAGGGGCTCAAGGAATATTTGCTGAATGAATGAATGAATGAATGAAGTACTTCTCAAGGACCCAGCCACATGCTCCTTAATTTCTCCCAACAAGTCTGTGAGGCAGGCACCTTCAGGGTATAGATGGGGAAACTGAGGCACAGAGCAGGGACTTGACTTGCCCAAGCCCACGTGCCCTGGAAGGAGCAGAGCTGTTGAGTGCATTTGGGAGTTGGTCTCTGCTTCTGTGTCAACCTGGGTGCTGACACCCTTTTCTGCCTGCTCCATCCCGGGCATCCTGGGAGCCAGGCTGGGCCTCTAGGTCTCGGGATTCAGGCTGGAGGGGGAGGTCAGATGTGGAGATTTGAGTGGTGGCAGCATGGAAGCCCGAGTATAGCCCTCCCCTGCACGAAATCCCACTGAGGCTGCCTGTTTCTCTCCAAACACACCATATCCCCTGCCTTTGTCGAGGCTCCGGGTCACAGTGCATAGAAAGGAACTGAGACATCCAGCTTCTGTCCAAGGACAGGGCCCCTGACTGAGCACCATCCACTTGCCTGCCTATGGCGATGGGGAGCTCACTCCCACACCTGAGGCATTCTGTCCATCTTTGTTTGAATTCTGCATTCCACTGGCCTCCATCTCCCTGTCTCCTGAGGCTTGTGTCATAGCTCCAACCGTCTGTCTGTACATCAGTGGGTGCTGGTCACTTCCTGGGTGTCCTGGGCACAGCAGTGGCCACGACAGACCAGCTCCCCGCCTGGGGCTCCCAGTCCAGTGGAGGAAATGGAGCACGACAAGACAGGGCACAGTTGATTAGGGCTGTGGTGGGGGGCGCAGGGGTGCTGTGGGGACCCAAAGGGGGGACCTACCCCAGCCTAGAGGGTCAGGAGAGGCTTTCCAGGGAGGTGGCATCAAGAGCAAAAGATAAAGTAGAAGCAATTGGATAGGGTTGGAGGTGGAGAGGAGGGTTTAGGAGGATGGAGCAGCACATAGAAGGGCTCAGAGTCCCAAAAGGCACAGAGGTTTTCCGGCTTATTAAACACCCCCACCTCCCACCTGCCACAACAAACCCCGGCTTCAACTTATAAAAAATCGCCACGCTTCAAGTGTATATCGAATCAGTCTCTCTTCAGCGACCTAGGAATGCTGGGGCTGGACTAATCTAGAAAGACAAGGCTAAATGGCTTTTGTTGTCATCACCCCCATTTTCCAGATGAGGAAACTGAGGCCCAGAGAGGTTAAGTGGCTTGTCCCAGGTCAAAGAGCCGAGAAGGAACAAAGCTGGGCTTCAAACCCAGGAAGCCCATCTCCAGAGGCTGTTTGTGTGTCAGGAGCACCCACGGCATTGTCCTGTCCATCTTCCCATCTCTCCTAGTTGGGTGCCAATACTCTCCAAATTTAGGCAGAGAGCAAGGCACTCTTCACCTCCTCTATTCCACACCCTATGCTCCTAATGATACAACCAACGAGAGGCAGCTTCCAAGGAGCTGGAGGACAGCTGCAAAATGGTGAAGCCACCAGAAGGCTGGCTGCCAAGATGTCCATCCTGGCGTCACTGGGAAGGAGGATGAAGGGCTGTGACTCATCCCCGGGTCCTCCTTCCTTCTGCTCCACCATTGCCTTCTCCCCACGCCCCGTCCTCCTCCCTGCTCACCCCTCACGGCCCTCCCAGCCAAGGCCCGGGAGGGGAGGACGTTTTTCAGGAACAGATGGCTGCCTTCCTTGCCCAGCATTCTGCCAGTTAATTAATGCTGCCTGTAATTAAACTTCCCACAAATTAGCTGTCAGCTATGCTAAAGGGAACCGTCCCTCTCAAATGCCACCTTGACTGCCTGAATTGTGAGCCCTGTCGACAAAATAATTAAGAGCAGAGGGGAGGCGACCAAAATTGGGAGGCATTATTTATTTATTTTCAACATCTCAATCGGCGTCCACGGCCAAATGCTTCCGGGCAGGACTTTGGGAATAGAACGAGGCCTTTTTTTTTTTTTTTTTTTCCCCTGAGGTTCCATGAACTGATGCTTTCCGTCTTGGAAAGATTTTTAACTAAGCACCTACTATGTGCCAGACGCTCTGGGAGGAGCCAGCACCAAGACAGACAGAGCCACTGCCTTCTTGGAACTTACCTTCTTAACGTACACTTGGAAGAGAAAAGGAAGTAAATGATGTCATTCCGGCTGTGGGGAGAACATTTCAGGCAGAGGGCACGCCCGTGCAAAGGCCCTGTGGCAGGTCCCAGTCTGGCGTGTTGGAGGAACAGCGAGGAGGCACGTGGGGCTGGAGCGGAGGGAGCGAGGGGAGGGCAGGGAGGGGAGGGGGCCAGGTCGTGCCATGGGGAGGACTTGTCTTGGGTGCTCAGAGGTGCCCTCTGGCTGCTGCGAGGAGGACAGACTGTGGGGGACAAGGGCAGGAGCCCAGAGACTAGGAAGGAAGCAATTGCACCGGTCCAGGCGAGTGAGGATGGAGGCAGAGGAGGAGATGAGAAGGGAGGGGCGGTTGGTGATAGATTCTGCAGGCAGAGGCGACCCGATTGGCTGATCTGTTGCATGGCGAGGGGCAGATAGAGAAAGAAGGGAGCTTTTTACTCCCAGACTGGCAGGAGGAGGAAACAATTGATTCACAAGATGCCAGGTTTCCACGGAACGAAGCCTCTTGCAAAAAGAAAATTCTCCAGCCCTGGATTAGCCAATCACTGAGGAGGCTGGGAAGGCTTCCAGCCCAGGCCTCAGTGCCTCCCCCGCCCACACCTCCTAGTCCCCAGTCATCCTGCAGTCCTGGGGGGTCACCTCCACATCAAACACGGGGGTGAGCACTGCCTGTGCCTGCTAGGATATAATGAGGTCTTGACATCTGGTGTCCCCCACCAGATGTCCCAGCTCCCTGGGGTAAGAGGAGGAGGGGGCTGGGAGCCTCCCCAGGCGGGGCAGGGGTGTGTGCACAGGGCTGGGGGAGGCCAAAGAGGCAGTAAACCCATCTCTTGTGTTCCTTTCTCTCCCAGGATGCCTTGCAGCTCCACGGGACAGATTTCAGGCACCCCAGGACCTTTGCACAAGCTGCACCTTCTGCTGGAACACCCTGTCCTCCCTCCTTCACTATCCCTTTCCGATCTTTCAGGTGTTTGCTCAGCCTCCCCGACCCCATCCTCAGGAGCCTCTGCTGGATCCCCCACATGCCCAGGTTCCCCCCACTTGGGGCCTGATCGTCCAGCATTATAAACAGCCATGTCTGTCTGTCCACGCCTCCCCCAATGGACTGTGACCTCTGTGAGGGCCAGGTATGATATGGTCCCTGCTGTGTCCTTCTAGAGCCTGGAAGAGATTGCGGTCCACAGTAGCCTCAATAAATCATAAGGAATAATCTGAGTAATAATTTATGTGAAACCCGTGGGGCCAGATGTGTTTTGGGATTCTAGAACTTTCTAGAGTTGAGAGTGCTGCTAAGATATCCTCAGCATATATTAGATAACAGTCCAGCAAGACCTGGGGCAGACAGAGCCTCTCCGTCCCTAGATCAAACACAGGGGCAATAAGGAGAATATTCACAGCAAATGGGATAAATAAAGGGCAGTTAAGTTCCTGACACCCAGTGAGTTTTAAGCCATCCTAATGGGGAAAAAAAACACAAAACATTGTCTTTTTAGAGCTTTTTCGATGTGGGAATTGCCGGTGAGGGAGTGTGGGGCTGGGGCTGATGTTTGTTGAGTGGCTCCACTCACCTGGAAGGCCGTGAGGGAGGAGGTCAAGGGCAGGGGAGGAGGGACCAGGTTCAAATCCCGGCTCCATCCATTTTCGACCTATGGGGCCTGGGTAGGTGACATCACCTTTCCGTACCTCAGTTTTTCCATCTGTAAAATGAGGATGACAAAATACCTCATCAATTTGCACGGAAGTGCTTGGAATATCACTGGGCCCCAGTAAGTGCTCAGCAGGTATTTGTTAAATTTTAAAAAATAATAGTTAAATGCCACGGGGAAGTGAATTTAAGCTTATGCGGGTGCCCTCCAGCTCAGGGGTTCTCCGAGAGAGGCGTAAGGGGCGCGTTCAAGGGCGTTCACTGAGGTACACGTGGGTGATGCCTCAAAACACAGCATGGGGGAGCGGATGTGGCTCAACCAGTTGAGCGCCTGCTTCCCACATGGGAGGTCCCAGGTTTGGTCCCCGGTGCCTCCTAAAAACAAAACCAAACAACAGGGAAGCAGGTGTAGCTCAAGCAGTTGGGCTCCCACCTACCACATGGGAGGTCCCAGGTTCAGTTCCCGGTGCCTCCTAAAGAAGACGAGCAAGACAACAAGATGACACAACGAGGAAACACAATGAAAGACACAACAAGCAGGGAGCAGAATTGGCTCAAGCAATTGGGCACCTCCCTCCCACGTGGAGGTCCTGGGTTTGGTTCCTGGTGCCTCCTAAAAAGAAGACAAACAGACACAGAGAGCAGACAGCGAGCACAAACAACAACTGGGGAAGAGAAATAAATTAAGTAAATCTTTAAACAGCAACAAGCAAATGAAAAAAAAAACAAAAACTCAGAGGAGCCAACGTGGCTCAGTTTGACACCAGCTTCCCACTTATGAGGTCCCGGGTTCAATTCCCAGCCCTAGTACATCA
>JAQZBX010111075.1:0-10319 GCA_029593785.1 Cabassous unicinctus
CTTGGTCCTTGGCTTTTCTGTCTTATAGCAATGCACATGGGGGCATTTTCTCACTTCTCTTCTGGGTTCTGTTGACTTCCAACTTCTGGATGGTCCTTATGGCTTTCTCTCTGAAGCCTTCTCTATAAGGGCTCCAGTAACAAGATTAAGACCCATCTTGATTGAGTTGGGCCATACCTTAACTGAGGTAATCTCACCAACAGGTGCTCTTTTATAAGGGTTCACATCTACAGGAATGGACTATGTTTGAGAACATGTTTTTCTGGGGTACCTACAGCTTCAATCTATCACAGCCGCCTTAGGGTCTTGCCTAACAGGCTGTGGAGAGTCTTTAAATCTAAACAAAAGACATTGCATCTCTGTGTGGTATCTGTCATTTGAACCTACTTGATAGATAGGAATTTTGGTGTCCGAGAGTTTTACTGCTGGGCTTCTAGTCCCATCATATTTCTCTTCTGAGTCCCCCTTCTACCTTTGGCCGAGGCTTGGATTGCCACAGCTGGTCATCATGGGTACCACCAGACATATGGAACTAGGTTTACAGGGGAGAAACTGGAAGGAAGAGGACTTCATGTCAGAAATACAATATATTTTATGAAATTAGATGCAAAATCCTAAAAATATTAGCCAATTGAGTCCAACAATATATAAAAAGAATTGTATACCATGTGCGATTTATTATAGGTATGCAGCACTGATTCAACATTCAGAAAGTAATTGATATAATCCACTTTATCAAGAAGATAAAGAAGGAAAAATTATGTGATCATATCAATTGACACAGGAAATAGAATTTGACAAAATCCAACATACATCTATGATAAAAAATTTCTATGTTGAGAATAGAGGGGAATTACCTCAACTTGATACAAAGCATCAAATAAACCAGCAGCTGGCATCATATTTAATGGTTAGAGATTGAATGCTTTCTCCCTAAGATCAATAATGAGGCAGTAACGTTTTTTTCAACACAGCCCTGGAAGTCTTAGCCACTGTAATGAGGCAAAAACAAAAACAGAAACAGAAAAGTAGAAGGCATATAGAGTGGGAAGGAAAAAATAAAACTGCCTCTATTTACAGATAATGTGATTATGTACATGGAAAATTCCAAGGAATATATAATAGACATTAGAACTAATAAGTTCAGCCAAGTGACAGGATACAAGATTAGCAGGAAAACACAACAATCACATTTTTAAATACTGCCAATGAACATGTGGAAACTGAAATTAAAAACATAATACCATTTAAAATCACTCCAAAAAATGAAATAGTTAGGTATACACTTAACAAAAAATGAATAGGATTCGTATGCTGAAAATTACAAAATACTGATGAAAGAAATCAAAGACGACCTAATAATTGGAAAACTCAACATAGTAAAGGTGTGTCAATTCTCTCCAAATTGATCTAATAGTTTAATCTTATTCCTATCAAAATTCCAGTAAGTGTTTCTAAAGACAGAGACAAGGGTATTCTAAAATCTATAGAGAAAGGCACAGACCCTAGAATTAGTAAACCAATATTGACAAAGAATAAGTGTAAGTAATCTCTGTACCAGATGTTAAATCTCACCCTGTAGAGGTATAGATCAATGGAATAAAATACAAAAACCAGAAATAGACCCACACAAATATGCCCAACTGATTTATGCAAGAGCAAATCAATAAAGAAAGTATAGCCTCTTCAACAAATGGTGCTGGAGAAATTGGACATTCATAGGCAAAGAAATGAACCTCGACTGAAATCTCATGCCTTCTACAAAAATTAACTCAAAATAGATCATGGACTTAAATGTAAAATGTAAAATTATACAACTCTTAGAAAAATATGATAGGAGAAAATCTTTGGGAAATATTTCTTGGACTTCAAAACAAAAGCACAGTAAAAAAGAGCAAAAGAAAAAATGTTAAATTAAAACTCATTAAAATAAAAAAACTTTTACTCTGTGAAAACCCATGGTAAAAGGATAAAAAGACAATCTACACTCTGGGAGAAAATATTTTCAAACTACATATCCAACACATGACTAAGATCCAGAATATACAAAGAACTCTCAAAATTCAGCAGAAAAAAAAAAAAAATCCAATTAAATAATGGACAAAAGACGTGAAGAGACATTTCACTTAAGAAGATATACAGATTGCAAAAAAGCATATGAAGAAATATTCAACATCATTATCCATCAGGGAAATGCAAATTAAAAGTATGATATATCACCATACACCTATCAGAATGGCTATAATCTTAAAAATTGACTATAACAAATCCTGGCAAAATGTGGGGAAACCAAATCATTCATATATTGCTGGTGGGTATATAAAATGGTACTGCCACTTTGGAAAAAGAGTTTGGCAGTTTCTTATAAAAGTGAACATGCAATTATCATACGACTAAGCAATTACACTCTTGGGCATTTATCCCAGAGAAATAAAAACTTATGTTCACACACACGCAAAAATTGTATGTTAGTGTTCACAGCTGCTTTATTCGTATTAGCTAAAAATTGGAAACAACCCAGATGTCCTTCAACTGGTAAATGGCTAAACAAACTGTAGTATGAATACACTATGGAATACTAAACATTAATATGACATGAACTATTGATACATGCAACAACTTGGATGAATTTCCAGAGAAATATGCTGAGTAAAAAAAGCAACTCCTAATGGTTATATAAAGTATGGTCCCATTTATAAAACATTTTAAAATGATAATATACAAATGGAGAACAGATTAGTGGTTTTCAGAAGAGATATGAAAGGAGATGGAAGATTATAATAGAGAAACATGAGGAACCCTTGTGGTGATGGAACAATTCAGCATCTTGATTTTGATGATGGATGCACAAAGCTACATGCATGATAAAACTATACAGGATTAAATACTCACACGCATACACACAAATGAGTCCAAGTAAACTGAAATTCAAATAAGATAGGTGGATTGTATTAATATCAATATCCTGGTTGTGATATAGTTTTGCATTGCAACTATAGTTTTGCTACCGTTTTACAAATGTTACTGTTTCAGTTGATGGCTTGAAATTCTTTTATGAATCCCCAAAAGAATGTGTTTTTTGTTGTTTTTTTTTACCTGGAGGTCCCAGGGACCGAACCCAGGTCCCTCCATATGGGAAACAGACGCCCAAACATTTGAGCCACATCCACCCCCTAAGAATGTGTTTTTAAACTAATCTATTCCTGTGGGTGTGAGACTCTTTTGATTGGACTACGTGAGGTGTTACTCAGGTTGAGTCTCCATGCTCTTGCTAGGTCTGATAAACTGAGACACAGAGAGAGACATGCAGGAAAGGGAAGTCACCATATTTGATCCTGCAATGTGAGAGAAAGGACTCCAGTTTTGCCCACAGCTGAGCTTCAAGGAAAGAAGCCTCTGAGAGGCTCAAAGAGCTGAGGCCTAGGGAGAGATGAGTCATATGCTTGATAGCATGCAGCTGAATTTGGGAAGACAGCAGAGCAGATGAAACTGATAGGGCAGGCCCCAAAAGAGACAAGCCCTATACCCGGTTGCCCATAGCTGAGCTCCGGAAGATGGTAGATTCTGGAGGCGAAGTCAGGGACCTTGGCAAAGATCGGCGGCCATCTTGCTTTGCCATGTGGCTTGACAGCAGTGTCAACAGTAGCTGTCTCTTCTCTGGTGAAAAAGTATCTTTGATGGTGCCTTGATTTGGACATTTCACGGTCTTGGAACTGTAAGCTTTTACCCCAAATAAATCCCCTTATAAAAGCCATTTCTGGTACTTTACGTTGGCAGTGCTTTGCCAAACTAAAACAGCTTCTCAAAGTAGATACCATGAAATGGCTTGGCTTTAAACAATGGGAATTTATCGGCTTACAGTTTGAAGCCATGCAATTGTTCAAATCAAGGTGTCATCAAGATGATGCCTTCTTCCTGAAGACGGCTTCTGGCAATCCTTGGCTCCTCTGCGACATAGCAAGGCAGATGGCTGTGTCTGCTGGTCTCTCCCTTCTCTCCTGGGTTTCATTGATTTCAGCTTCTTGCTTCCATGGCTTTCTCTCTTTCTCTCTCTCTCTGTATTCATTCTATTTATAAAGGATTCCAGTAAGAGGATTAAGTCTATCCTGAATGAGGTGGGTCACACCTTAACTGAAGGAGCCTCATCAAAAGATCCTACTTACAATGAGTTTACACTCAGAGGAATGGTTTAGATTTAAGAACAAGCTTTTCTGGGGTATATACTAGCTTCAAACCATCACAGTCACCATTGGGGAAAATTGGGTAAAGTACTTGGGATCTTTTTGTTTTATTTCTAACAACTGCATATGAAATTTAGTTATCTTAATAAACATTTAAATTAATAAAACTTCCTGAAAAAATGTAATTGGGATTTGCAGAGATTCAAAATGATATTTTACACATGTTAGGAACAGGTTGCTACCCAGTTAACAATCAGAGAAAACACAAATACTCTTGGAAATTAAAAACATAACTGCTGTAATTTAAAAAAATAGAAAATTTGGAATATTCCAGAATGTAGGGGGGAAAGTCAAAGAGAAAGAAAAATATTAAGGGAAAATAAGAGATAAAGGAGATCATCCTAGAGTTCAATAACTAATAGGATATCCAAAGAAAGAGAAAGAGGGAAATACAGAGGAGGAAATTATTAAATAATAGTGCAAAAAATTTCCTTGAGCCAAAGAGAACAAGGAATCTTTGCAATAAAAATGTCCAGTAACCACGAAGCAGGATGAAGTTATAAAAACAGACCAAAAAAACAATACCAAATAACATCATTAGCAAACAAAGTCATTTCAAGCATGCACCCTATCTGAGGAAATTACCTGAGGATATACTCCAGCATCTGAGTAGCAGAGGGGCATTTTGGATTCTTGAGTCCAATAGAATAAAATCCTAAGAGAATGGCTAAGTAGCAGACATTTAAAACAGCAAGTCCAAATTCTAACATGAGGTTAGTTAGGAACCAAATAAGGTATCTCCAAAAGTTGGGGATGTACATCAAGTAATGAAAATGAGAAAAGCCTGTAAAATATTAGGCACGTGGTGAAAGAATATAGTTCTTTCAAGTATCATAAAAGAAAGGTATTAAGAAAGGCCAGAAAATAATACACAACTCATAGTCCAAACATAAACCAAAACAGGGCATGAATTTGATGTATTGGTAAGAGTTAAGACAGGAGAAATTTCACCACTAATTTTGACTAGGGACAGTGACCTTGATACAAGGAGCATTGTGATTTAAATGACAGAGGGAGGGGTGATGACATAGGAACTACAAACAGAGAAATGTAATTCTAACGTGATCTTTTACTTCACTATAAGCAGTATTTATAGAGTTATATGCTATAACATTTAGCTATGCTGAGACATTTAGTGTTTGTAAACTCTTGGGATCAACCTGTGGTCAAAGCAAATTAAATGCTTAAAATAGATTGGGGAGGTGGGAGTGTGGGAGAGGCAGGGTGAGGCAAGGGTAGATGCACTTAAAATTCTTATCTTACAAATTGGAGGTTCAATCTATGTTTTAAAAAAACTTATGGAGCACAAAATCAAAGGTCCACGCAGTTTCAAAGGAAACTAATAGAAGCACTAATAATAGTGAAATAATCATCAAAAATTGACAGCGATATTAATGAGTATCCTTTTCAATCATAGCAGTAGGTTTAACTGAAAATATCTGAAATGTGTACATCAAGAATTAGTAGTAAATTTAAATGATCTAAAACAAATTATTTAGATCCATATCTAACTTACGAAAGAACTAGAAACAAATATTTACACATGATTACTTTTGGAGAGTGGAGTGAAAAGGGAGAGGTGGCAGACCTTTACTTTATAAGAAAGTCTATTCTATTTGATTTTTCCACCATACACATTCATTACATTGATCAAGGAGCTCAATTTTATGCAGCATTCACTAGCTGTAACCCCTTGGGAGACTCAGGCCCAGTATCATTCTGCAAGGGGAAGTAAAGTCAGACAAGGGGTTCACACTTAGGAAGCATCTGTCACTGCAGTGAAATGTTGAGAAAGGAAAAGATAAAACCTACAAATGAGAATCGCAACCCAAACACCACATGTGGGAACATCTGTGTTAATTCTGACAAATCCTACCGGTCACTGTTTGACCTCATCCATCCATCACTTAAAAACACCTAACTCGATCAGGGAAAAAACGACCTGGCTTTTGAGAGATTATTTCCATCTTATCAATATAGCTCCGCACATATATTGCGCATATGATGGAGATTAGATATCACTGGGGTAATTTCAGTGTGATTGCTTTGACAATCCTAAAGCACGCTACACTTTATAACGGCTCGTTATTATATTTAGGTACTAAAATCAATTCCCAGGAGAGACTAGCAAAATAAATTATTTCTACTCTGATGCATATACATGTTGAATTAGATTTCATTTGTTTCTTGTTCATTCTTTAAAATGCATACATCTAGTTACATTTTCAGATTTTACCTCTGTCATTATTCCCTTTGGCTCTGTTGACATCCTGTGAAAAGCCATGAGAGAATACAACCCGTCTGACCTCAGCAGTCCTCTTTGATGGCCCGTACCCTAAGCCAGTGCCCTCAGATCAGACTGGTGGGAACATGGGGAGCAGAGCAGAACTTGGTTTGGTCTGACTGGGTGGTTTAAAACACCCTGGAGATGCACAGTAGGTGGAGCTCAGGGGCTGCGATCACACCCAGCCTTAGGAGGGACTGCTGAGGCTTTCAGCCAAATTGAACTGCCTCCATTCTACGCTTTCCAGTGCAGAGAACTTGCTTCTGAGCTGAAATTCACACATATCTAAATAATTATGGGGAGAGAGCAATTCCTGAGGGGAGATTTTGACCCCATCCTGTCAAAACGAGCTGGGGTATTTTTGAGTCATTGAGGGAAGACTACACAGGTGGAAAAGGGTTTTCTGACAGGATTTACCATACTCTCCTCTCTCTCAGGAAGGGAAGTTTTGACAGTATTTTGATTAATCTGCCAAGTTAAAGCTTTGTGTCTTTAAGAGCTCCTATTGTTTGAAGGGAGTGAACTCTGAAGTCAACTGCCAGGATGTAAACACTGGCTCAACCACTTAAGAGAGATGTAACCTTGTACAGATGAGTTACCTAACTTCATGCATCACTCACCACATCTGTTCAGTGGGGATAACAGAGCCCACCCTTGGGGACTGTCGCAAGTCCAGGAGATGACCCATGTGCACGATGCTGGTAAACAATCAATACTTAACAGCGACTATTAATTTTTCCACAAAATATACACTAAACACAGGAAGGTGTAAGGAGAATGCCTGGAGATTGCTTGTTGCTAATGGGGAGTTGGAGGTGGTAGAATAGTGAGGGAATAACTGTTTTTTTTTTCGTTGTTATCTCTCCCCCCCTCCTTTTTTCAGAGAAGTTGTAGGTTTACAGAAAAATCATACAGAAAGTACCATATACCCCCCTCACACACTCAGTTTTCCCTAATATTAACAGTTGGCATTAGTGTGGTAACTTTATTACAATTGATGGAACAATATGATTATAATTCTATTAACTATTGCCCACAGTTTACCTTAGGATTCACTGTGTTGTATGGTACTGTTTTTTTTAAATTATTTTTGTTCTGGTACATACATACAACCTAAAATTTTCCCATTTAACCACATTCAAATATACAATTCAGTGGTGTTAATTACAGTCACGTGCTGTGCTACCACTATCACTATCTATTACCAAAACTGTTCCATCACCCCACGCAGAAACTATGTACTAATTAAACGTTACTCCCCATTCCTGACCCCCATCCTGGCCCCTGGTAACCTGTATTCCAGTTTCTTACTCTATGAAATTGCTTATTGTAATTATTTCATATCAGTGAGATCATACAATATCTATTCCTTTGTGTCTGGCTTATTTTACACATCATGTTGTCTTCAAAGATCATTCATGTTGTCACATGTATCAGAACTTCATTCCTTTTAGGGCTGCATAATATTCCATTTTATGTATATACCATATCTTGTTTATCCATTCATCAGTTGATAGATATTTGGGTTGCTTCCATCTTTGGGCAATTGTGAATAATTTAGCTATGAACACATCAATGTGCAAATAAGCACTCAAGTCCCTATTTTCAATTCCTTTGGGTATATACCTAGAAATGGGATTGGAAATCAGGTAATTCTATAGTTAGTTTTCTAAAGGAACAGCCAAACTGTTTTCCACAGTGGTCACATCATTTTACATTTCCACCATCAGTGAATGAATCTTGCTATTTCTCCACATTCTCTCAACACTTATTATTTTTTAATAGTAGACATTCTAGTAGGTGTGGAATGATATCTCATATTGGATTGGATTTGCATTTCCCTAATGACTAATGATTAGCATCTTTTCTTGTGCTTATTGGCTATTTGTATATCTTTTTGGAGAAAAAGTCTAAAGTCTTTTGCCCATTTTTAAATTGGGTTGTTTGTCTTTTTGTTGTTGAATTGTAGGATTTCTTTCTGTATTTTGGATATTAAACCCTTATTATATATGTAGTTTCCAAATATTTTCTCTTATTCTGTGGAGGCTTTTTTATTTTCAAGATGAAGACTTTTGATGCACAAAATTTTTTTTAATTTTCATAAAGTCTTATTTATGTATTTTTTTCTTTTGTTGCTCATGCTTTTGGTATAAAGTATAAGAATCCATTGTCTGACACAAGATCCTGAAGATGCTTTCTTATATTTTTCTTCTAGGAGATTTATAATTTTGGTTCTTATTTTTAGGTCAGTTTTGAGTTAAGTTTTGTATATGGTGTGAGGTAGGGTACAGCCTTCCTTCTTAGCATATAGACATCCATTTTCCCAGTACCATTTGTGGAAAAGACTATTTTCCCCATTCAGTGGACTTGTCACCCTTGTCAAAAATCAGTTGCCTATATATGTGAGGGTTGATTTCTGAACTCACAATTTGATTTCATTGGTCCATATGTCTGTCCTTGTGCTAGTACCACGCTATTTTGATTATTGTAGTTTTGTAACAAGTTTTAAAATTGGGACATGAGAAGACACCTTTGTTCTTCTTTTCCAAGATGATTTTAGCTATTTGGTGCCCTTTACCTTTCAATATAAATTTGATGTTTGGGTTTTCCATTTCTGCAAAAATGCTGTTGGAATTTTAAGTGACATTACATTGAAACTGTTCATTGCTTTGGGGAGAATTGAAATCTTAACCATATTTAGTTTTCTAATCCATTTATTTAGTTCTTTTAGCAATCTTTTGTAATTTCTGTGTATAAGTCCCTTATATAATTGGTTAAATTTATTCTTAATATTTTATTCTTTTAGTTACTATTATAAAGGGATTTTTTAAATTTCCTCTTCATATTGTTCATTACTAGTGTATAGAAACACTACTGATTTTTGCATGTTGATCACATACCCCAACACATTGTTGAATTCATGTATTAGCTCTAGCAGATTTGTTGTGGATTTTTCAGGATTTTGGATATATAGGATCATGTCATCTGGAAATAAGGAAAGTTTTACTTCTTCTTTTCCAATTTTGATGCCTTTTATTTCTTTTTCTTGCCTAATTGTGCCGGCTAGAACTAGTTAGTACAATGTTGAATAACTGGTGACAGTGGGCATCCTTGTCTTTTTCTTGATCTGAGAGGGAAAACTTTCAATCTTTCACCAATGATTATGATGTTAGTTGTGGTTTTTTTCATATGTGCCCTTTATTTTGTTGAGGTGATTTCCTTCTATTCACAGTTTTCTAAATGTTTTTGTCAAGAAGGGGTGCTGGATTCTGTCAAATACCTTTTCTACATCAATTGAGATGATCATGTGGTTTTCTTCATTATGTTACTATCATGTATTATATTAATTTTCTTATATTGAGCCACCCTTGCCTATCTGGGATAAATCCCACTTGATCATGGTATGTAATTCTTTTAATGTGCTGTAGGATACAGTTTGCTAGTATTTTGTTGAGGGGTTTTGCAATTATATTTATAAGGGATATTGGTCTGTAATTTTCTTTCCCTGTGATATCTTTATCTGGCTTTGGTATTAGAATGATGATGGCCTAATAGAATGAGTTAGGGAGTTTTTCTTCCTCTTCATTTTTTTGGAAGAGCTTAAGCAGGATTTGTATCAATTCTTGTTGAAATGTTTGGTAAAATTCACCAGCTGCATTTTTTTGATCAGCACTTTCCCATCTACTGAAACATTTTAACTGTTTTCTGGAATTTTGAGGAAGATAGCTTTATCAGTTTTTGCTAGTTGTTCAAAATTGGTACCCTGGAATGACTTACTTTGCCATCTTGGTTGA
>JAQZBX010111076.1:0-10317 GCA_029593785.1 Cabassous unicinctus
TTTTTTTTTTAAATATTGTTATTACTGGAGTAATGAAAATGCCCTAAAAATGATTGGAGTGATGAATGCATAACTATGTGATTATACCTAATACCACTGATTTTACACTTTGCATGGATTTATGCTTTATTAGTATGCATCAATAAAATTGATTGGTAAAAAACAAAACAAAGCAAAAAAAAAACTACAATGAGATATCATTTCACATCTATTAGAATGGCTATTAATAAAAAGACAGAGAACTACAAACGTTGGAGAGGATGTGGAGACATAGGAATGCTTATTCACTTTTGGTGGGAATGTAGAATGGTACAGCCACTGTGGAGGACTATTTGGCAATTTCTGAGGAATCTGAATATAGACTTGACATGTGACCTGGCAATATCAACACTATGTATATACCCAGAAAAACTGATAGCAGTGACATGAACAGATACCTTCACAGTGATGTTCTAAGAAGTGTTATTCACAATTGCCAAAAGTTGGAAATAACCAAGGTGTCCATCAACTGATGAATTGATAAACAAATTGTGGTGTATACACAGTATGGGATATTATGCAACTGTAAGAAGAAATGAAGTCATAAAGCATATAACAACAGGGAAGTTCCCGTGTTCAGTTTCCACTGCCTCCTAAAAGAAGACAAGAAGATGACAAACGGAGACAACAAGCAGAGACAACGAGCAGACAATGAACAGACAGATGAGGGAGACATCTCAGGGGAGAAAATGTATTTTAAAAAATGTAACATGAAACTGTATAACATAGTGAAACCCCATGTGAAATATGAACATGGATAATATTGCATATTTAAGGTTGTTTTTACAAAATATACATGCAAATAAACTTGAGAGATGGCAACAGAAAAGCCGCTATACACAGCAGGAGAAGCAGAGAGACATTGAGAGGTGATTTTTGTTTGCTTGTTTGTTTATTAATATTATTGTTATTATTAGACTAATGACAATGCTCTAATAATGATTGAAGTGAGCAATACAAAACCATTTGATTATACCAAATACCAATGATTGTACACTTTGGATGGATTTATGCTTTATTAATATGTATCAATAATATTGATTTGTTTAAAAAATCATTATAGGTAAGTGGTGGATGTGTTGTATTGATTAAGAGTGAAAAACCAAAAGTCTTCTCATGCTGCCTGAAATCTGTTTTTGACCTAAGTAATTGGGTAAAAGACCACATTGGTGAGAGAATGTCCAGATGAGAATGAGTACTACCGGAAATTATAACAAAATTTGGGCTGTTGATTCCATGATGATTTCTCACATCCAGCTCCAACTCCAAACAACATGAGTTTGTGAATCGTCCTGAAAAGAATACATAAGATACAAGGGTAGATTGTGCCAATATGGTAATTCCAAAGAAAAGAGAATAATATGATTAAGACGGAAGTGATGAAATGTGCAAACATCTCTTAGAAGTTGAGTAGGCAAATAGTTTTGAAATATCTGTTGATTTTTAGCCATACATTGGGCATCAATGACGTCACAAAAGAACAATTTTAATAGAGAGAGGTAAGACAGTGAATGTGTTTGGAGTTATTTGGGAGTAATAAAAGTTAAGACATAAAAGAACTCAAAGGAAGCAATATATGGAGAAATTTGACCAAGAAGGGGTAGAGAAATACAGGGTAAGTTGGAGAAAAATAAAGGACAGGACAAGTTTATTTATTATTGCTAGTCACCATGAGCTATTTAAAAGCTAGTGTAAAAGGAATCATCTAATGTAATGATTTTCTTTTCTACATTTTGGTATCTTGTGCAATATTCCATCATATATAGAAAATTCAGAGAAATAAATAAACATACAGAATAAAAATACTAAAATAATTCAAAATAAGCTTAGATAGAATTATTTTCTTTGAAATTAACTAGTATAATTAAAATTGAAATCCCATTTATTCCTTTACCGAAGTCCATGTCTGTCTCTCCTCTCCCTGATCTCCTAGTAGTAACCACTCTCATGAAACTGAGGTAGAAGCTTCCCATGTAATAAATGTATAAATGTGTGGACCAGGAAGATACATTACAACTTCATGAGAGTGGTCAGCCCTTAGGAAAGGGGGAGGAAGTTGCATTCAGAAGAGGAAACATATCTATTACATTCTCTTTCTTTAAGAACACATAAGAAGCAAATATTATTAGCTAAATTTATGTAGCTACTACATGGGTTTTGTTATAATGGTTAATTTTTAAATATTTTAATTTTTTAACATTTAGAAAAGAATAGAAATCCCTAAAGGAGGCAAATATTTCTTGGACAAATCAATAAAACACTTATCGTGCACAGATATATATACATATGCGTGAAAATTAAATATTTCTGCTCATTAATAAAGAAATGAATGGAAAAGTCATGGACTGTGAAAAAGTACTTGGAATATTTATCAGAAAAAAAGATTTTTTTAGTCAGAATATATAAAGAGCTCTTGTAAACCAACAATATAAGGCCATTCAACTTTATTTTAAAAATTGGTGAAAAACTTTATAATTCCTTCACAAAGAAAGACATATAAAGAAGTCCTCAACATATTTTGTCACCAATGAAGCACATTTTCAAAACATAATGAGAAACCATTTCTAACATATTTGAAGGGCTAAAATAAAAATAAAAGATTAAAAAAATAAGATGTTGGTAAAGTTGTAGAAAAACCAATATTCTCATAAATTTACAACCACTTTGCAGTTGGCAGTTTCTTATATGTTTAAACATACATAGACACTGTCACTCAATAATTTCTCTTAGATGTTTACCAAAAAGGAATGAAAATATATAAATACACAATACATACAAAGACATGTGCAAAAATATTTATAACAGCTGTAGTGATGATAGTCCAAACTAGAAATAACCTCCATGTTTCTTAACTTGGCTTTTGGGGTATTCATACAATAGTAATTTTAAAATAGAGTGACTGACACAAAAAAACTCATGGATGAACATAGCATGTAGTATTCCATCTACTGGAAAACCTATAACACCAAAAACTAATCTATGTGGATAGAAATCAGAAAACAGTTGCCTTTGGAGGAAGGGGATTGTCTGGAAAATGGCATGAGGAAACTGTGGAACCATCAAAATTTATTTTTGTTTGGTATGTTGGTTACATGGCTATATAAAATTATCCATTGAACGGAGAACCTGAATACTGTGCATTGCAGTATTTGTTGATTATCTATTTATCAAACTATCTAAAAACAAAAGCAAATATCTAGAATTATAAATATAAAATCAACTACAAATAGCAGCCATTTTATTTCCTCCATTATGATCCTTTTCATCTTTTAATGTTTTTTAACTTGCCTAACTACATCAGAAAAGGAAATATTCCAATGTTGAAACATTAAGACTTATGGATGGCTTAGTTATTATTTTATGTAGATATAATTTATTGGACTAATAAAGTTGCCTGTTTTAGTGATCAGTCTCCAAGAAATCCTCAAGGATCCCACATCCAGGTATTTATGCTCTTGCATAGTGTCCTCCAACAGTGACGGAGGTTTATCTATATCACCAATAGGACATTACAGAAATGACAGAGTGTGTTTTCCAAATTTCTGTCATAAAAGACATTGTGGGTTTCACCTTGATTTCTTGAGTAATTTGTTCTGGGGGGAAGCCAGCTGCCATGTCATAAGGATGTCAAGCAGTCCAATGCAAAGGTCCATTTGTCAAGGGCTGAGACTTCTTTCCACAGTCAGAACCAGCTCTACAACAATTGAGTGAACCATCTAGAAACAGTCACAGTCAGGTATTCAGATGGCTGCCACCCTGGCCAACACCTTGACTGCAACCCCATGAGCCAGATCCACCCAGATAAACTACTCCTGAATTCTAGAAACACAGAAATTGTGAGGTAATGTATGTTTATTATTTTTAAGCTACTATTTATTGAAGTAATTTGCAACACAGCAATAAATAACTAAGAGATCTTCTGCACATTGTTTGTTGAGAGTTTTTATAATTAAAGGTTCTGAAATATAATCTAACCCTTTGTTTGCACCTACTAGAAGGCTAACATGATTTACTGAATTTAATCTCTTAAAATGGTAAATTATATTGACTGGTTTTCTAATGACAAATTTGATGGTTATATGTTATCAAGTTTATACATTTTGAACTCATTTTGCTAAATCTATGTCCAAGAATGAAATTTATGTGTAATTTTCCTTTCTAGTACAAATTTATTGGGTTTAGGTCTCAATAGTAATCCAGCTTGATAAAACGAGTTTGGAATACCTTCTTCTCTTCTATTTTCTGAAAATGTTTGTAGAAAACTTGAATTACTTTGTCCTTGAATATTTGGTAGGATTTTCTTGTGAAGTCATCTGGGCCTTGATATTTTTTGTGAGATTATATTTGACTACTGACTCAATTATTTTAATTTTTATTTTACTAATCAGGTTCATTTTCTTCTTGAGTCACCTTTAGCAAACTGTATCTTTCCCTTCAAAGTTTGTTATATTTATATACATTGCCATAGTTATTTGGCTTAATTACTTTCATTTCTGGAACATCTGAAGGGAAATCATTTATTCCTAACTTATTTGGATACTTTGTCCCTTACTTTAATTTCCTTAATATATATTTCCAGGGAATTGTCAAATTTATTCTTTTTAAAAAATTACTATAGGCTCCATAGATAATCTCCTGTACATGTATTTTTATTTCATTATAATTTTATTTCATTGGTTTTAATTTGCTGTTGATTTTTAAATTCTTGGGATGGATATATATTATCCATACTTATTTTTAAAAGAGTAAATTAATTACATTTTATGTATAGATTTTAGGCATTCCAGATAATTTTACTGATAAAATGATTGTGGCAGGAAAAGTAATGGCCCCCAAATACGTTCACACCCTAATCCTCAAAACCTGTGAAATTGTTAACATACATGGCAAAAGGTTAGTGACCTTATAAAGGGGAAATTATCATTTCGTTATTGTGTGAGCACAACCTAATCATATAAGTCCTTAAATGTGAAGAAACTTTCCCAGCTACAATCCAAGATGTGACCATTAAATAAGGGTCAAAGAGATCTGACATTGTTGACTTGACTATGGAGGAAGAGAGATATGAGCCAAAGCATGTGAGTGAACTCCTGAAGCTGGAAGAGACAAGGAAATATATCCACTCTAGAAACTCCAGGAAGAAATGCAATCCAATCACCTTGATTTTAACCCATTGAGACCTCAGTGTTCCTGTATACAGAAAGTAAGAAAATAAATCAGAGTTCTTTTAAGCCACTAAGTTTACAATAATTTGTTTTGGGGAGAAATATATAACAAATCTGGAAATGGATGCTGATTTAACAAGTATCTAAAAACATGGAAGTGGCTTCTTAATTAGTTGAAAGGCAGAGAGTGGAATTATTTGGAGGTGCATGACAGAAAGAACCTAGATTTCTTTCAGAGGCTTAGTAGAAATATGTATGTTAAGGCTCAGAAGAAAGTGAAGAGCATTATAGAGAAAAGCTGAGTCTCCTTGAAGAATACCTAAATCTCCATAAACAGACTGCTAGTAGAAATAAGAACATTAAAGTCAAGGCCTGTGAGGGCTCAGAAAGTAATGGAAATATGTTATTGGAACCTGAAGGAAACCCGATCCTTGTTACATATTAGTAGAGAGTTTAGTAAAATTATGTCCTGCAATTCTGTGGATAACAAACCTTGTAAAACGTGAATATTTAGTTGAGATTTCCAAGTAATATTTGAAATTTCTTGCTACCTTAGTAACCTATGGGAGGAGAGAGTTAAATTGAGGGGAGTACCATTAAATAAAAAGGTACCAGGACTTGGTTATTTGGGGGATTCTTTATAATGCTAAAAACTTGGAGCCAATATATTTTAGCAGTTAAAGATGGGTTTTGGGTCGAATGCTTAAAGTTGTATTCTGATTCTTAATGAAATATATTCACCTATTGAGTGGTGATATGAATATTTCATACATCATTAAATTTTTGTAGAAATTAAAGGAATGAATACCTGTAAAGCATTTAGAGTACTACCTATTGTACATCCAAAACTGCAGAAATCTTAGCTTTATGCTCAAAAGCCCACTCAACTACAAATTTAGATAAAGCAGTGCTTGTATTCTATACTCATCAGCTTTTCTCCCATGTACTAGAAATGTAATATTAAGGGCAAAATAGTGTTTCTTGTCTCCAATATACTAGAGCACTGTAGTAGATGCTTTACAAGAGATGCTTTTTTAAACCCTCAACATTTTCCAATGAGAGATAAAAACGTTTAATGATTTTCTAAAAAGGAATGAATTGCTAAGTATGTAGATCAGAATAGCATACCTAGGGACTGAATAATAGAGTACTAATGCACATCCAAGGCATTCATATTTGCAATGTGTTTTCTATATTTAATTCTTCTCTCACTTTGTTTTTTGAAGTTATAATTTAATTTATACTTATATTAAATGTACAAAAATGAGAGTGTATAGTATTTACATTTTGAGTCAATTGCTTAAGTTTGTTTGAGAAACATAGATATTATTGTGTAAAGACAAAAATATTCTGACTTTTTTAAAGGCATGTTTCCTATTTATTCATGTATGTTTGTATGAATATATTGATATATTTCCATCAGTATAGACTCAAAACCTGTGCTAGAAAGTAAGGAAATGTGCAAAGACCAAAAGGAACATTTCAAAATGGCACAGAAGCCAGCTAAAGTGCTAATGGCCAAACTTTGGATCATTTATTCATCAGAAATGTATAGTAACACAATATAATACATTGGATAGTATAGGATGCCAGGTTTTCCTTATCTGTTATATAAATTGCATCTGTATTTATTTATAACAAAGTGAAAAATTCTTACCTTTACAGACCAGAAGCCTAAAATAATAGCTGCTTCATGTGATTGAATGAACATCAGCAATAGCAGTAATGAATCCATGTGCCACTTGTTTGATATAATGAGAAGAAAAGAGTATCAGTTTTGATATATTCCTGTGAAAGATGCACAAACAGAATATAATCACGAAGAAACTTCAAATAAACCCAAATTTAGGAATATTCTACAAAATGCCTGGCCAGTGATTTCCAAATTATGTCGTATCATGGAAATTAAAAAGACTGAGAACCTATTCCACATTGAAAGATACTAAGAGAAATGACAATTGAATGCAATTTCTGATTTCAATACGGGTCTTTTTTGGGAAAATTGGGCAACTTGAATAGTGTCTGAGGTTTAAATAGAAGTAATATAAGACCCTTGATTTCCTGATTTTGATGGTGGTATTTATGATTATGTAACAGAATGTCATTTCCAGAAAATAAGCATGAAACTATTTGGAAGTGATGGGTTGCCATGTTGACAACTTACTCTGAAACAGTTTTTCTTTGGGGGAGGGGGAGATTTTGCACTATTTCTGCAAAAAAAAAGAATTTTCTGTATAATATACTTTATTTTGCTACTTTCTTCTAGTAACATTATAGCCTAGAATTTATTTCATTTTTAATTTTGAAGAAATTAAAGGAATGAATACATGTAAAGCATTTAGAGTGTGACGTGATGTAAGTCCAAAATTCCACCAATCTTAGCTTTATGCTCAAAAGTCCACTCAACTACAAATTAGGTAATGCAGTGCTTGTCTTCTATACTCATCAGCTTTTCTCCCATGGACTAGAAATGTAATATTAAGGGCAAAATAGTGTTTCTTGTCTCCAATATTCTAGAGCACTGTAGCAGATGCTCTAACAGAGTTGTTTTTTTAAACTCTCATAATTTCCCAATGAGAGATAAAAATGTTTAATGATTTTCTAAAAAGGAATGAAATGCTAAGTATGTAGATCAGAATAGCATGTCTAGGGAATGAATAATAGAGTACTAATGCACTTCCCAGACATTCATATTGGCAATGTGTCTTCTATATTTAACTCTTCTTCTCTCACCTTAGGTTGAGAAGTTATAATTTAATTTAAACATATTAAATGTATAAAAATGAAAGTGTATAGTAATTACATTTTGAGTCAATTGCTTAAGTTTGTATGAGAAACATAGATATTATTGTGTAAAGACAAAAATATTCTGACTTTTTAAAAGGCATGTTTATTTTATGCAGAAAAAGACTGTTCAACAAGAATTTCTGAAGGCTCTAAGAAAAATCTCAAAATTTCATACGCTTTTGTTTCCTCTTATATTTTAAGAAACATTGTATGGGAGCGGTTGTGGCTCAAGCGGTTAAGCACACACCTACCACACGGGAGGTCTGGGGTTCAGTTCCCAGTGCCTCCTGAAAAAACACAAACAAACAACAAGCAAAACAAATGAAAAAACCAACTCAGGGAAGCTGATGTGGCTCAGTGGTTGAAAACCAGCTTCCCACAGAGGAGGTCTCAGGTTCAAACTCTGACACCTGTTACTACCAAAAAAAAAACCCAAAATATTATAATTAATATTTTAATTCCCCTAGTAATTTGACTTCCATAAAGTAACTTCCAGGTTAGTCGATGCGATTTGTCAAACTATTAAAAACATCTACATGTTTCAAGTAGACATAGAGTATCTTGATTTATATACCATATTTTTATTAATTTAATTTCTGTTCCTCATTCTCTAACATTATCACTCATCTGGATTAAATCACACATTTAAATTCTGAATCTGAGATCTATGCACCAAACCCTAAACAAAAGTACATTTTGACTTTTTTCATGAGCCACTAAAAATCCTCTCTTGCTGGTATTTCTTTTATTTCCACAAAATGAATATGTCTAGTGAGTATTATGAAAACTATAGTATTTTTGAGAAGCAGAGCTGTGTCCAGTTTATCCTTCTAAACTATTTCTTTACAAAGTGCCATCCATTTAGTAGGCCAACCAAAATATTTAGAGGAAAAGAATGACTAATTGCCACCACCTCCAGGCAAATCCAACATGTAACAGCACGAACAATGTTCAGTTGAAATAATTCCTATGAACTGCCCACAAGACGGCAGCAATATATAGACCAGTGTGGTAGATTGAATTATGCATCCCAATCCAGGCATGTACTTAATCTTGATCCACATTCCTGTGGGTTTAACCTAATATAAATAGGCTTTCTTGAAGATGTTTTTGTTAGATTAGGTGTGACCCAGCTGAATGAAATTGGGTCATACTCTGTAATACTGGAGTCCTTTATATGCAGAAGGAATTCAGACATACTGAGAGGAAATCACAGGGAGAAGCCGAGGTCAGCGGGAATGTGGAACAAAGAAGGAAGGACATCTTCATGTGACAAGAAACCCAAGAGATGCCATGATACCTGGCAGCCAGTACCAGAATGATACACTCTTTGGGAAGGAATCATCACCTTGTTGACATGTCAGTTTGGGACTTCTCCTAGCCTCAAAATCATCAGCCAACAATTTCCCATTGGTTAAGTTAGCACATAGCTCCCTGGAATTCTATGAGAGCCTACAGCAAGTGAATTTTGCAGTCTGATTTAGGAATTGATTGATGAAATATTGGACTGCTCTGGAAGAGTATTTGGGCGCATGCATAGTGAGCTGTATTTACCTGGTGTTGCTAACTCACTTAGGAGCAGAGAATGTAGTATTTACTCAAGTTTTACTTCAACAAGAGAAAAGTAAGGAGATTTTTAAAGTCTTGCTTGTGGGGTCTTATAAACCTTTCATTTTAGTTTTGTTTTTTTTTAAATAAAACAGCAACAACTGATACTTGATTCAACAATTCACAATTTTTTCATCTCATTTTTCTTGCCCAATATTGCAAGTGTTTCCTTCACTGTGCCTATTTATTTAGTATAGTAATAAATTATGATTGATCTAATAACTTTTGCAAAATTATTTTCTTGGGAATGGTTCGAGATTTATTTATACTTGTTTTAAACATAGATGCTCTCAATCTAGGATTTAAAAAAAAACTCACAAGATTTAACCTTTTAAACTATTTTATTTTGTTTACTGGGAAAAAAAGGGTTGAGAAATTTTCCTTAAACTTTTTCAAAATATAGGAATTGTCTTTTTTTCTCTCCCTAAAAATAATTAAAATTTAGGCAGCGATGAACTTCACTCTCTAATTATTTGTTAAATCTTCTACTGATGCATAGATTAATCTTAAATTCCTGAAGGCATTTCAAGTCTTCTGGTCCCCTTTAGATGTCATTAGAATGTTTTTAATTCGCTTCCTCTGTGCTCATGTATATCTGTTTAAGAACACTTTTATTTATAGAAGTTGATTCTGCAACAAATATTGTTGTTATAAAATAGAGCGATTTTTGCAGTTTTATTAGCTCATAATGTTATTTCGATAGTCTTAAAAATTCTAT